>PVHX01002806.1:0-90903 GCA_004024805.1 Geosciurus inauris
AATACTTGGGAATCAATTTAACGAGAGAGGTGAAAGACCTCTACAATGAAAATTACAAGACACTCAAGAAAGAAATTGAAGAACATCTTAGAAGATGGAAAGACCTACCATGCTCCTGGATAGGCAGAATCAATATTATTAAAATGGCCATACTACCCAAGGCACTATACAGATTCAATGCAATCCCAATTAAAATCCCCTTATTTCTTTTTACACTAACATCAGACTTCTGTTGATCTATTGTCTCAGTAGAAATGCAGTTGCTTGTTGGAATCGTTCATTAATGTTCGCTCAAAAGGTGAGGGATATTTTAATTTCCATAATGACTACTACTAGACCTCTAGGTGTTGGAATGAAAGTCTCACATTGCTAGACTTATTCATCAACATACATATACACACAAAGAAATATTGTACTGGATTATAAACTTCCAAAGTTTAGAGAAAAACTTTCATAAAAAGAATCTAATATATTTCTTTGTTAGGTTAATAATAAAGCTAATTGGCGTGGCACAAATAAAAATTGGGAAACCTTTAATAATAACTACTCCACAGAGCACTGTACAATATTCTAGACATCTTTATTCAAATGATCATTGAAGACCTATTAGTTGATCACCTCCTAAGTCCTTAAATCTATAAAAACTCTGAGTTTCTATGAGTGGTAGTGAGGAATGAAATGAAATACAAGATACTCTACTACTTTCTGTGGATACAGTCTACTTTTTTTTTTCTAAGACTATTCTGAATCCTAGTAAATGTTGAGATACTTTCCATGATCATGGTGGAATGAGCTGATATAGCTAGGTCATCAAACCACGTTCCTTACACACACACACACACATACAAACACACACACACAGAAGCATATAAGGTTGCTACATCAAATATAATCGAATGGTTTACACTGCTAAGATCCAAAGAAATAATTAAAACATACAAACATTAAAAACAAAGGTGAAAAAAAATCAAATCCAATGTAACAAAGTAAAGGCTGAAACTATAGCAACTTTTTGAGACTGAACTAGATAAAGGCTCTGGGTCTGGGCTATAAGTTCTCAGGTTCTAAGGACCAAACAGAATAAGGATATGTGGGCAAAGATTTGGATAATGGGAAGGTTACAACTGGGGCCCTATAAACTCTGAAGCCTGGAAGTACTCCTTATTTTCAGAACTAGAAGCATCCATCCAACCAATGTAAAACATTAAGAAAGATGGTAGTCTATAAAAGAATTTGAGACCTAAAAATAAGTTCTAAGTCTAAATTAAATTTCCTAAAGGGAAAAAGAGTAAAGGAGAAGAACTATTCAAAGAGATATGGCTAAGAAATATCCAGAGTTGAAGAAAGTATTGAGTTTTTAATTTGAGGAATCAGAATATCCTGACTCAGATGAAAGAGAGAGAGAGAGAGAGAGAAAGGAAGGAAGGAAGGAAGAGGGGGTGGGGAAGGAAAGGAAGGAAGGAGCAATCCAGCAATCTGATTGTAGCACTGTGGACCTACAGAAGATTATAAACAATGAGAAAAACTCACAGGAAACAAAAAGACAGATATTCCCACAAAGAATCACAATTACACTTCTCTTATAGTCTTTGAGCAATAATAGATAAGAATAAGCAACTGAAAATCTAGAATTTTCAACATATGATTTCACACAAATATTTTTAAAATACCATTCTCAGAGTCTTGCTGACATTGCCAATGCCTGGAAAAAAAATTCACAAGATAAAATTTTAACAAAATAATTCATTTTAAAATTATGATGTATCCATGAGTGAATCATATCTATTTATTTTACTTCTACTTTGTTATATAGATAACAGTACATTAGGTTAAAAACAACTCCTAACTATATGTAGAAAATACGAAAGTGTCAATAGATAGGGGTAAGGATATTTAACTGGCATCTCCTTAATCCCTAAATATTGGAGACACATTTTAATTTTATTTTAAAAATTATTATATAGTAAAACTGTTGTTTTGATGTTCAGTTTTATGAATTTTAACACATGTACAGGTTCATGAAACTATCACCATAAACAAGGTAGAAAATAATTCCACCATCCAAAATCTTCTCTATTATATCCTGCTATGTTCATACTCTTCTTCCACAAATAAATATTGGAAAGGACTGGTGCATTTTGTATCAAAGTTTTATTTTCAAGTATGTTATGTAAATGAAAAAATACAAAATATACATTTTTCATTACTTTATTTAACTTAAATTTATTCAAGTTGTTGCATCTGGTGTCAGTAATTCATAGTTTTTACTGTTAAATATTCTACTATACAGAAGTGTCAAATTTTCCATACATGCACCTACTAAAGAACATCTTGGGTGTTTCTAGGTTTTTGCTATTTTAAATAAACCTATTGGCAGAATTTTTGCACAGACTTTTGCACGAATGCACATGTATTTTTCTTACAAGTAAGCACAGAGCTTATATCTAGGAGTTGGAGTTTGGTGTCACATGGTATACTTTCAACTTTAATGGAAACAGCCAAACTCTTTTCCAGAGTGGCTATAAAGTTTCTCATTCCCACCAGTATTGCATGAGAGTTTCAGTTGGTTTGACAGTATTTTTCAACCTTAACCATCCTAGTAGTTAGGTAGTGGTAGTCAATGGGGATTTTAATATACAGTTGCTTAGATATAATTTTTCTTTACTGGTAGTTTTCATTCTTTTTATTTTATTAGAATAGGCCCCCAAAGAGTTCATAATTTGTTGGTATAGTTGAACATTGAAAAAATTAATCACACTATAAAGTTGAAAAACACTTAAAACATTTATTAGTTACAAAACCAAGGAATTGAGGAAATCTACACCAGTAAGATAGCATTTGAGTTGACCTACAAAGGAGATGGCATTCTCATTTCCCCTAAGTTGTATCACAAGACACTTGTGTGATGTCTTTCCTTGGCTGGGAAGTAGGCTCCTTCTCTTTAAGATTAAGAAATGGCAGCCTACCCTTAGCAGCATCTTCCCTATAAAATTCCATAGAGTGAAAAATTAGGTTCAATACTTGGTTGCATAACTATCCACAAAATGTATCAGACTGGCCATAAGGAAGACAGTGCCTTGTTGTGTAAAGACCATAGGCTTTCAAATTAGGCATGCCTGTGTTTGAATTCCCAGTTTCTTTACATCTTACTAAGACAGCTTTGGCCAGTAGAGAATTAAGGCTAACATCCTTGATAATATGCTTATGTTTCTTGAAATATTAGTGATAAGATGTTTAAACTTATTTTTAATCTATTTATTTTAATATTTGATATGGCAAGTGTTATGGGTTGAACTCTGCCCCTCCTTTCCATTTCATATATCAAAGTCCAAACTCCCAATACCTCAGAATGTAGTCTTTCTTTAGAGATAAAATCTTCACATAGTTAAGTCATTTGAAAAGAGGCAATTTGGGCACAGACATGAACAGAGGGAAGATGGTGTAAAGATGTAGGCAGAAGATGGCAAAATATATAGAAACCAAAGAGAGAAATCTGGAACAGATCCTTCCTTATAACCCTAATAAGAAGCCAACCCTACAAATATTTTGTGTTATGGAATGAATGTTTGTGTCCCCTAAAAACTCATATGTTGTAATTTAATTACATAATCGCCATTTGATGGTATTTGGAGATGGGGCCTTGAAGGTAACTAGCTCATGAGGAAGGAAGCTATCATGAATAGAATCAGTGTCCTTATAAAAAAAGGACAGTGAGCTAGCTCACATACCTTCTGCCTAATGAAGATATGACAAAAAATCAACAACCTATAACCTGGAAGTGAGATCTCACCATAATCAAATTAGGCAGGCACTGATCACAGACATCTAAACTCCAGAACTTCAGTTTATAAGCCATCTAGTCTAGAGTACTTTGTTATAGTGGCATGAACTAACACATTATGACTTTGATAATCTAGAGTCCAAATCTGAGACTACAAATATCTGTTAAGCTTTCAGAACTGGCAGATATTTCATCTATAAAGGGGGAATTTCACGTCACTATGTTGCCTGGAAGAAGAAAGTCAAAAATTACATGATATTACCTGGAACTAAGTAAAAACAAGGATTTATTCTCTATCCTTTCCCATATAAATTTCTTTTGTGTTATTAGAAAATATATATTAAAATAAAAATGCATTTCCTAGTTTCCTTAGACTTATGTGTGTAGGAAATAAAAAACAGTCATAGATGTCATCAGGCAAAAGTTTCCCATATCACAGATAGGTATGGGCGAATGCCCTTGAGAATAAACTTATACTTCTTGAAATATTAATGATAAAAAAGCTTAAAATTATTTTTAATCTATTTATTTTAATATTTGATATGGTGAACTTGCATACATTGGATATATTTTAGTCTATGTTATAACCCATATGAGCAATTTGCTTGGAGGAAATGCTCACTACATCCCACTCCAAAGCAGAGAAAAAGGAAATGTAAACACATGAACTCCAGTTGTCAGATTGTCTTTCCTTCTAATTGTTGTCTCAGAAAAATGATCATAGCAAAATGAAACAAAATAAACAAGTGGTTATATAATAGTTTTGACTTTCTATGTTCCAATTTTCACCAATTCTTTCAATTCTCAGAAATTCAGATTTTCTTTGGGAATGCACTAAATATCACCTTTCAAATGATATTGGATCTTAAAGCTATTCATTTTGGTTTTTATTCAAAGGTATATTGGACAGATTTTTCCTGACTTTCCGAATTGATGAGCAGTAAGAAAAAAATGCTTAAATACCAACTAAACTTTTGAAAATAGAATATTTGATCTTCTTTGTTTCTCTCCACTACTTCTTTCTTTCATTTGTTGTTTGAAAGCCTCACATAATCTTATTTTATAGTAGATTCTTCCTTCACAGAGGACTATTAGCAGTTAGAGGTTACTAACTGCAGATACTATTAACAGTTAGAGGTTAAGAAGAAGTCTTAAATCATTAGACACATAAAGCTAGATTTCTGAGGTTGAACAAATATACAAATGTTTACATGCTATTCCAGGTCTGAATAAGCATATAACCTGTATCTCTGGGTTCATGGCTTAAAAATGATATTTTTATCCCCATATTTCTTCATGTATGTTAAGAATATCATACACACTTCTTCAATATTGTATTAATTAATTAAAGTTTCATTTATTCTTTTTAGTTATACCTAATAGTAGAGTCTATTTCCACATATTTATACAAACATGGAGTATATCTGTGTTTTCAAATGTATTTTAAATATTTCAATAAGAATAAATAAAAGTGAAAATTAATGTAATAATTTATCTCAACAAAGTATTTGAAAACAAATATTTCAATTATTTTATAGAGATGTATTAACTTCATAGTAAGCTTATATATATAATATATATAATATTATATTATATATATGGCAATTACTACTCAAATGTATTTTGTATAGAAAATATATGCTTGAAAATGTTTGTCAACATACAAAAACGTTGTGAAAATATGATCCTTTAAAGGAAGGAGATAGTATGTTTGCAACTTTGTGTGTATCAAACATTAAATTCAAAATTGTTGAAACAGTTGACTGTATTAGAACTTATTTCTGAATGCAAAACATGTAATTTTACAAAAATTTTATATTGATTTTTTTTTCTATGCAGCACTGGGATCAAACCGAGAGACACACATGCTAGAAGAGCACTCTACCAACTGAACCACATGCCCCACTGTTCATGTTGTCTTTGAAATATAAAAATTCAGCTTATCAATTCTTCTATATTACCTATAGTCAGGGCAATTGTGAAGAACATCAGTTACAGAATAATGTTAACAAATCTAACACTTCTTAATTATGGGTAAAATATGTTCTTAAGTACGTGGATAGAAATTAACATATTCTTTAAAATTTTTTATTGGTACATAATGGTGGGATTTGTTGTTATATATTAGTACATGTGCATAACATAACAACATAATTTTGTTATAGACACCTTATATGTTTGCTTATATGTTATTCTGTTTCAAAACAGAAATTGTAGCTTTAAAACCAGTCAAGATTTGTCTTTTGTACCTCTAGACTGACAGTTGAATCAACTGTCTCATAAAATTTCTTCTGTGAAAACACTTCCTACTTTGATTAATAATTTTTCCATGGGGTGATCCAGCAAGATAAGTATTGTACGTAATGATGGTAAAAAATATTCACTATTTAATCTTCCTTCCTCAGGATAAAATCTGCAGTTGCTTGGAAATATGAAAGTTTTTCTTTCTAAGAGATGGTCTGTAATTTAATTTGAAAGATAGCTCTGATCTGCTGGGGAAGAAAAAAGAAGTTTATATTTGCCTTTCTTTTTGAAAACAAAACCTCAATGTATGACAGATTTGAAAGCTTTTTATCCTTGATATTTTGTAATTAAGATTTCAATCTATGAGACAATGGTGTTAGCACACAGTAAACCATAACATAATGATGATGATGATGATGATGATGATGATGATGATGATAAACAGATAATAGCAATATTGCCCCAATTTTAATTCTACATGTTTAAATGTAGAATTACTTGATTCATAATCATATGCAAAATTGGAAGTTAGCAAGCACTATCCTTATCTTTTAGTAACTTGGAGATTTTCACAGAAATGGTTCTCTGCTAAAGTTCTATAGTACTTTTACAGAAACATAATGTATTAACCACTGATGACAGCTGTATGTGATTTGATGATGCCATGTCAGCCTGAAATGGAAAATCTTCATTATCTGAATATGTTAGTAAACATCTTTAGTTTTTGATTAATTTTTCTTAGAAAGAATTTAACGTGGGAGGTAGAATGCGGACTACAAACCTAGACCTTAGTGTGAATTTTGGCTCCGTTACCACGTAGCTACCTAGCTTGGACAAATTACCGTATCATTGACTCTCAGTATCCACATCTTTTAAAATGGAGAAAATAATCTATGTTGCTAAGAGAGTTTAATTAAATTATGAAACATGTTCAGTAGTATACTGGGCATTTATTAGGAGCTAATAATCAAGAGTTCTCAGTATCATAGGAAAGGACTTATATGAGGGTTTCAAGGTAAGGAACACCTCTTTGTGCATCTCTTTGAGTGAAATTTAGATTTCTGTATTTTTCTATCAGTGCTCACATACACATTTTAAATTTTACTCTATAATTGCTGCTACAAAATAATATCTGAGTAGTGAAGGAGTTTGCATAAAACAATTTTCTTGTGTAGAATATTACACGAAATACTATCCAAGTTTGAAAAATACCAAAACCAGATGAAAGTTAAAAAATGTGAATCACTTAGCAGTGGCCTTTTGGGTTACTACAGTGTATACTGGTGGGCTTGATTTCGTAAGAGGGCAGAAACTTGTCCTTTTCCTTCCCAAATTATCCAAGTGCCTTGCAGAGCTGCTGGAACCTAGTAAATGCTCACTAAATATTCACTGAATAAGTTAATTAATATTATTCTATGCTTTCATGGTCAATAAGGTTTAGTCTATGTGTCCCTGTCATATATAGAAATAGAAAAACATTTTTTTATTGACACAGCAAATTCAAGGTTAAACCTGTGTTAGATATGCTCCAAAGAACATAGTTTGCAATGAATCCAGTAAGGAACTGGACACAGCCACCACCACCACAATATAGAAAATGAAAATTCTCTCTCTGTGTAGGGTTCTCTAACTCTCCAGATTTTTTTTCTCTATTTTTCTATGAATTCTTCGTCATCTATGCATTTCCATAGTGCTGTGGCTCCTTTGCCTAACTTCATTCCTCTCTCCTGTCTTCTTTCTGTACATCATATTTTCTTATCTCTTCTCTCTAGCTTCTCTCATTTCTTAGTTCACTCACACATCATGGTACCCTCACATTGACTCATGCACACCTCATGACCCCTATATTCACCCTCACTCACCTCATTTTATTTTTCTATCTTTACTCTTTTTCTCCTGAGCATTCAAGAACTGCTCCTTTGCTATCTCTTTTCCCCTTTTTTTATGAAACCAGTAAGAAAACTTCTGCAAATATATGAGTCATAAGAAAGCAGATTTATCAGGTAGTAGTGTCTTCCTGTTACCTACTATATTTACAGGTAATTGTCACCACATGCCAACCAGCCAAATGAATCACTTTTACTCATTTTAAAATAACTACCATAAAATGTCCAGTCACCTCTGTCAAAAACAAAATTAAATTTTGATTATCTTCTCTCCCTCCCTTCCTCCCTCTCTCTCTCTCTCTCTCTCTTTTAGTATCCCCAATACTAAAAAATGTTCCAGTTTGAGGTCAAGACACATCATTATCATTTGCTAGGCTCGTTAAAAAATTATTCCACTGAAATACTGATTATGCAAGACAGGGGAAAACCTAGGTATTGCAACCTTTGTAATTTTCCGGATGACTCTTGTATGCTATCGAGTTAAGAAACACTTTTACGACCTCAGCATTTATCACATTCTGAAAAGAAAATATGACATCAACACCAAATACATGGAGATAGTGTGACAATATTCTCATTCTTCTGGATTAGTAACCTAAAGATCAGAAATGAACTTACCTGTTATTGACTAAACTAGAATAGCTTCTTTACTACCTTATGGACAGGCAAGAGTTCTCTCTTTTTTTTTATATTTAACACCAATAGCTTAATTAGAAAAACGTTTCACAACAAATTATGAGACAAATTCAATTCACATATTTTCATTAGCAAAAAGTAAAGATAATCTATTTTAATATGAATTGAATTTTTATGTTGTGAGCCACAGAAATTACTCTTTGGTTCTTCTGCAAACAAAAACATGACTCAGTCAATAATTTACATTTTAATTCTTTTAAAAAATATATAAAATGCACACTGTTTTTATCCATATATTCCACATAATGGGTGGGATATAATTTTCCAAAGACAAGTAAATAAATAAGGGTGACTTTATCCTTTTATAGGATTACAATGAAATTCTTCTTTCATAATCTAAATGGGAGGTGTCTTCTCATGTTTATCAAAAGTAGCTGTACAGCACTCAGATGCCCTTTTCTGCCTTTCTTCTTTATTGCTCTGAGCTCTGCATGTCGGCTTCTATGATGATTAATCATCCCAGCCTATTAGAGTCAGGATGGATTTCGAAGCAGGAGATGGGATGAGTGATAAGAGGACAAACACATGGAAAGGAAAAACAATTTCCTGGCATAATAAAATTAAAAACAACCCACCTGCAAACCCAGACAGGTGTCTCCTGAGTTCTAAATAATGACACTTTTCAAACAGTGTATTAGATATGAAATAACTCCTTATAGTACTATTGAAAGATTAATGTGACTTTAAGAAGACATTATGTGGTTCTAAGAATGAAAATATTTATTTTCATATGAACTGTCTTTCTGGCAAAATATTGTATTTTAATCCTTACAGGAAAAAATCTCAATGATCTTATAAAATTTTAATGAAAATGCAAATTTTCATGAAAATGCAGTTACATTTTAAAACTTAATTTAAATTGTACTTGTATCACAGCAACAAAACAAAAGCCATTCTTAATAAAGTTCATGAATTTAAAAATTAATAATTCACATCAATCTTAAGTGGGTTTCATATTCAGCAGTGACCCTTAATTATTATCTAGTTTGTATAAAATCATAAAAGTTTAGTTTCAAAAGATTCAAGTGTGGAAGAAAGAGCTTCAAGTATGGAAGTTGATGAAAATGAGAAAATGTTATCTGGTGTGCAATGATCATAGAGATGGTCTGTGGGAAATTAAAGTGAATGCTGGCATATAGGTGTTCAGGTTTACTTAAATAAATGTAAACATAAAATGACTCACTCTAAATGTAAATCTAAAATATTGTTGAACAACTATTCATGATTTAATCTCATGCCTTCATTTTCTCCTCTAACTTCAATGAATTAGAATTTGCATTAATGATTTTTTTTTTTTTTTTTTTTTGGTACTAGAGATTGAACTCAGGGGCACTCGACCACTGAGCCACATCCCCAGCCCTATTTTGTGTTGTATGTAGAGACAGGATCTCACAGAGTTGCTTAGCATCTTGCCATTGCTGAGGCTGGCTTTGAACTCACAATTCTCCTGTCTCAGCCTCCCTAAGTGCTGGGATTACAGGCTTGAGCCACCACACCCGGCTTACATTAAAAAATTTTAAGTGCACACTTTGATGAGTTCCATGTTGTACCACTTGGTAAACGCCATGTAATTGAAACATAAAGCATCTTCCTTCAAAAAGTTCTCTTAACTTGCTTCTACTTTATAAGTAAGAAAACTGAAATGCCAGGAGGTTAATTGTCTGATTCAGAGTTTCAGAACGAGCTTATGAAAGACAGTCTTAAAATTCATTTTATTTAATTTACAAACTTATGATTGAAGGTCTGGTCTTTTCCAGACATCAGGGATAAAATAAAATGCAGGGGGGAAATGGGGAGGAAGGGAAGGAAATTTCTTATCTCATGGACAGAAAAGTAAGGGGATTAAATAACTTGTTATAATAAGATACAAAAGAAAGTATCAGAACAGGGAACACCAAAAAGGCATACAAAAAAGGCGCCCAACATCTTGAGAAGGAAGAGATGGTCAGGAAAGCTTTGCCTAGGATGTGATACTAGCACTTAGACTCAACTCTCAAATAAACGAGTAAACACCTGGAGAGAATTTATTTATTCATTTGTGCATTCATTCATTCATTCATTCATTCTATCCAGCAATATTTATAATAGACTGAATATATGTCAAGCACTGTGATAGAATCTGAGGATTCGAGAGTAAAGCAAAACAGGCTTTGTCTCATAAATAGCAATTAATAGAGAGAGGACAAGTGGGAGTACGTTAAGAATCTTGAAAGCACATACTGAGGCAAAGAGACTATGGAAATATTAAAACATAGAACACTGAAGGGCATGGTTTGATGGTGGAATCATACTTCATTGAGGACAAAACATTTAAGCTGTGCCCTAAATGATGAGTAAAATTTAAGAGGACAAAATGGGGGAAAAGATAATGCCAACAAAGGGAATAATTGACATAGAAGGGAATATATAGATATAAGAGAGCCAGTGTGGCCTCCTCCACAACATTATTACTTATTTATAAGAAGGAAAAATAGGGATGATATAAAAGCTAATTCAAAATTAGTTAAATGAGAGATCCAATTCTATGCACCTTAAAAATAATAAAACTATATATTCTGACACAAAATAATAACAGCAAACATTACTGACCACACATAATATGTTAGAAACTATACAACTATCCTAGGATTATTATCCTTATTACTCCATTTTAGTATGATATAAACTGTGACATAGAAAGTACCTAAACAAAAATCCTAAGGCAGACTCTGGATTGTAACCCAGGCTCTTAGTATTTTTCTAAACAACCAAAATATTCAGTATTGTAAGTTTCCATAATATAATATACATACATACAGAAGTACATATGTATATAATCCTAATTGTGCTTAAAATAATAAAAATTTATATTTATATGCACATAAAAAGCTGAGGGATGAATATTAATTAAGCATTTTTATCCAAGAAAAACAGGATGGTTGTAAAATTCTCTCTTCTTATTATTTTTTAAATTTTTTACTTGTCAATGGACCTTTATTTTATTTATTTATTTGTGGTGCTGAGAATTGAACCCAGTGCCTCACACATGCTAGGCAAGTGCTCTACCACTGAGCCACAACCCTAGCCCTCTCCCTTCTTATTTTTAACATCTCTATAAAGTCTTTATACATTTTTGTTATAATTGTGCTTTAATTTTATCTTTAAAATTACATAATATTAGAATAACTTTTGATATCTACTGAAATTATACATCAAACTCACTTTGCAATAGCTGTAGAAGAAGTAACACTTTCTTTTTAAAACATATTTTGTTAAATTTCTTCTCTGCAGGTTTCTTAAGAGATTCAGAACACAGTTGATTCATTTTGGTTGTCACAGTGATACGAATTGACTGCTGCTGCTGAACTGTGGTGGTAGTGGTAGTCTTTACTGATTGTTAAGATATTAAGGGGAATAATAAAGGTAGTCCTGGGGTCATTCATTCTATCAACGTGGACATGTCCACACTACATCACATCATGGCAACAGAAGGGAATATCTATTGCTTTCTGTGTAATATGAGTTATAACTAATTTTCCAATTGATGAATGACACAAATTGAAATTATATCCACTCCATTAGATGTTACCTAGAAAATAAAGTGTGGTGGAAAAGTCAAGTTACTTTTATAAAATAAAATAAAATACTTAAATTGTTAAGTAAGATTATATACTTGAAAATCATGAAATTTTGACTTTTAGTCCTTTTCTTAAAGCCATCTTTTTGAGTGCTTGATCTACATAAAAACACTAATATTTATTGAACAATTAAATACCATATATTTTTACGTGTATTTGATCCTTTACAACAAACCCAAATGGTAGAAATGATTCCACATTCATCCTTCATCTCAACCCACCACTTCATGGGAAATGTTTGCAGAGATTCAATAATTTCTCCAAAGTCACATTACAAAAAAAGATAACAATGGTGATTAAATAAAGATCAATTTTGCTAACCACTAAAATCTTATCATATCTATTTCCATATAGGCCTATCATTTTCCTCATTTTCATCCAGGTCTATTTAGCTTATCTTTTATTTAAAATATAATTTGTACTTCAAAAATATACTGCAGAATTAGCATGTACTCTTTATAATTCAATAGGCTAATTCATGTGAAAATTTGTAATTAAGAATACCTGAGACAAATTTATTGTTTTGAATAACTTATACATACTTTACTGCTGGATGTTTAATGTTACTATTATAATCAATATTTCTCTTCTAATTTTCCATTAAAATCATATAAAGTAATTATGTTCAGGATCAATGGATTATCTTACTTTGCTGCAGTGATAAAATCTGAACTTCTCTACAGTGAGTAATATTCACTTCTACTTAAAATGGGACTCTAAAAAATGCATAGATATTTTTATTTTGCATTGTAACTCCAAATACAAATTTTTTTATAAAAAACTGTGATCCCTTTTATGTGTTTCACAGTATACTACTGTGTAATTTTACATTTGAAAACCTATTATTTGTAAAGTTTTTTAATCAAAAGTTACTGTTTAACACTGGACCTTCAATTTTAATGTTTGAATAGATATTTTAGTTAATGACCCAACATATAATTGTGATGTTTTTAAAGCATGTGATAAGTTAATCATTTTAACACTTTGTTTCCTAGACTAGGAAGTAAACAAATCTTTGTTAATGAAAATAATTTTGCTTAATCAAATATGCTGTTTAAGTTTGTGCCACCATTCAGTATTAGTGGTGACTGCATCTGTTTGTGCAAACAGCATCTCTGAGGAGCAAAGTTCTTTGTTCCGGTAGAGAGTAGACCTGATTATGGGCAAAGCCAGTACCTTCCTGCCCTATTGTTGACCTCGACTTTGACCTGGCTGGACCACCCTCACAGGAACAGAGGGTAATAAAGTCCTCTGGCTGACTCAGGCCTGAGTTTAAGCTAAGCAGAGATAATCAATCACTTACGATTAAGTGTTGTGGTTTTGTGATGTGGACATTTACTGGGGACTGAGCTGAGATCACGAAACACCATCCATTTAAGTTTTCAGGGCTGTCTCAGAGCAGGATCAAGGGTATTTTAACTAGTACTTCAGAAACTATTTACCAGATTCAGAGTACAGATATATGATCTTACAGGAAGAATAAAGAAAAAAAGAGAAAAAGAAGGAGAAAAAAGCAAGCATTCTAAATAATAATGATAGCCTTACTATAAACAAGGGGTTAAGCAAAAAGAACTAAAATGCCCTTCAGGAAATATTAACCTTCTTAATTTATCTTAAACTTTGATTGAACTAAACTCTACAGCTCACATTTCTCAATGAATGAACCATATGTCTTTGCTAGCCAAAATATTTTGCTTCCTAAAATCAATTCTGGAATATTAGACAAACGAGCATGGTATGTTTAGATCCACATTTCAGGATGTTATTCTAAAAGTCCTGCCCTTTCTCGCCCCACTCATCTTTCCCAAAGTATTTTAGTGCTTCTGAAGATCAAGATTCTCTTGATCTGTTTTAAATGACCCTGTCTCCTAAATTCCAATCCCACTCTGACCTTTCTCTTTTTAACTTTACCCCTGAAGCATACAAACTTCTTTAGTGGAAAAAGAAGTCCTTTAACCGGGCAAAGCAAAAGCAGCATACATTCTAAATACCCAGCAAGAAGCAGTGCTGTTTCTTGTATAGAGGTTTGAAACAACCTGTCAGAGGGTTATCCTGGAGAACATGAATCCTGCCTTGGGGAATAGAACCAAAACAATGTTAGCCTGTTTCTTTCAGGTTGGAGTTCCACATGCTTCACTAAGAGACAATTTAGTTAGAGACAATGTGTTAATATGCTTTTAGAACCTATCCTGTATGCATGGTTACTGGGATTGGAGGTCCTTTTGTCTTGCCTAAAGTAGATAAGTACTTTTAGACATTTCTCTTAGGTGTTTTGGAACAGTCTCTGCAAAACCTATAATAATGGGGTGTACTCTCTAATCACAGTATATATAAAGGAGTGGATATTTATTCATTTTTATTATTTGTTATTTTATTATGACTCCCCATTTACTAATGTGTTGCTCTCAGGCCCACATCCACCTTGGGACCCAGAAGTGATGGCCATAGCCCTCACCATGTAGTAGTCTCCATTTTGGGACAATAGACAGGGCCTAGAGGCAGCTGCCTGCCACAGCACAGCACGCCAGAGCACTGCATCACTGAGCAGGCATCCCAAAGCCACTGTAAGTCCCACCCTTTCAGCCTCATCTCTGAAAGTGGTTGCATCCATCTTTGTACAACCCCACTGCTATCTTGAGTTACCTTTACTACCTATACCACCATCTTTAGTGGCAGTTGAATACATCTAGGGATACCTGCTGGGGATAGGAAGTGAATACCAAGATGAGGTACAGGTAATCCTCAGTGTCACTACAAGATTATAAGGTACAAACTGTAATACCTCAGATCCACACTGTAAGAAAGGAAAACACATAGACAACATGAGAAAACAAGGGAAGAAAGTGCCCCAAACAAACCCAGATATTACAATAATAGAATCCATTGACAGCACAGTTGATGAAATGTCAGAGAAGGAGTTCAGAATGTACATAATTAAAATGATCTGCAAATTAAAGAATGACCTACGTGAGCAAATACAGGCAAAATTGATGACTCCAACAGAGATAAGAGAGCAAATACAGGCAACCATTGATCACATCAACAAAGAGATAAGGGAGCAAATACAGGTTAAAAAAAAAAAAAGACTACTTCAAGGAAGAGAGATTCTGAAAACAAACAAACAATCAAACAGAAAAAAAAAATCCTTGAAATGAAGAAAACAATAAACCAAATAAAAAACTCAGTAGAAAACATCACAAACAAACTAGATCACTTGGAAAATAGAACCTCAGATAATGAAGACAAAATATAAATCTTTAAAATAAAGTTGACCACACAGTGAAGATGGTAAGAAATCATGAACAGAACATCCAAGAATTATGGGACAGCCTCAGATGGCCAAATCTAAGATTTATCAGGATAGAGGAAGGCACAGAGTTTCAAATCAAAGAAATGCACAATCTCTTCAATGAAATAACATCAGAAAATTTCCCAAACATGAAGAATGAATTGGAAAACCAAATACAACAGGCTTGCAGGACACCAAATGTACAAAAATCACAACAGATCTACACCAAGGCACATTATACTGAAAATGCCTAGCATATAGAATAAGGCTAGAATTTTAAATGTCACAAGAGAGAGGAATCAGATTTGGATCTCAGAAGATTTCTCAACCCAGACTCTCAAAGCCAGGGGATCCTGGAACAACATATACGAAGCTCTGAAAGAAAATGGATGCTGACCAAGAATCTTATATCCAGCAAAACTTAGCTTCAGATTTGATGATGAAATAAAAATCTTCCATGATAAACAAAAGTTAAAAGAATTTACAATGAGAAAGCCTGCACTATACAGCATTCTCAGCAAAATATTCCATGAGGAGGAAATGATTATCAACAATGAAAATATGCAAAGAGAGGAACTACACTGAAGAAAAGGCCAACAAAAGGAGAAACCAAGTCAAGTTAAAAACCAAAAATAAACCAAAATGACTGGGAATACAAATCATATTTCAATAATAACACTGAATGTGAATGGCTTAAAGTCATCAATTAAGACATAGACTGAGAGATTTGATTTAAAAAAAATAACAACAACAATATGCTGCCTTCAAGAGTTGTTTCTCACAGAAAAAGACATCCAGAGACTGAATGTGAAAGGGTAGGAAAAACATATCATTCACGTGGACTGAGTAAACAAGCAGGGGTTTCCATCCTGATATCAGACAGTAAAGTTCAAACCAAAGTTAGTGAAAAGGGATAAAGAAGGACATTTCATGTTGCTTAAGGGAATCATACATTAACAAGACATAAGAACTGTAAATATCTATGCCCTAAACAATGGAGCATATATGTATATCAAACAAACCCTTCTCAACTACAAGAATCAAATAAACTACAACACAACAATATTGGGTGACTTTAACATAGCTCTCTCACCACGGGATAGATCTTCCAAACAAAAACTAAAGACAGAAACTATAGAACTCAATAAAACAATCAATAATTTAGACTTAACAGATGTATATAGAATAGTCCATCCTTCAACAAGCAAATACACTGTTTTCTTAGCAGCACATGGATCTTTCTCCAAAGCAGACCATACGTTATGTCACAAAACAAGTCTTAGCAAATACAAAACAATAGAGATACTATCCTGCATTCTATATGACCATAATGGAATGAAATTAGAAATCAATGATAAAATGAAAAAAATTTTTAAAAATACTCCAACCTTTGGAGACTAAATAATACATTATTGAGTGATGCATAGATAACAGAAGACATCGGGAGGAAATAAAAAAAATTTAGAGGTAAATGAGAACTCCAATACAGCATATCAAAATCTCTGGGATACTATAAAGGCAGTGCTAAGAGGAAAGTTCATTTCATTAAGCTCATCATTAAAAGAAGAAGTCTACAAATAAATTACCTGACACTATATCTCAAAGCCCTAGAAAAAGAGTAACAAACCAACACCACAATAAGCAGAAGATAGGAAATAATTAAAATCAGGACTGAAATCAATGAAATTGAAACAAAAGAAATAATTCAAAAATTGACAAAACAAAAAGTTGATTATTTGAAAAAATAAATAAAGTTGACAAACTCTTAGCCACCCTAATAAAAAGGAGAAAGAAAACTCAAATTACTAAAATTCATGATGAGAAAGGAAATATCACAATAGACACTATTGAAATACAGAAGACATTTAGAAACTATTTTGAGAATTTATATTCTAGTAAAATAGAAAACATCCATCAAAGACACCAACAAATTTCTAGAGGCATATGACCTACCCAAATTGAATCAGGAGGATATATACTACTTAAACAGATCAATTTCAAGCAAAGAAATGAACTGCACTGCTGTAAACATTGGTAAGCATGTGTCAGTACAGGATGCTGATTTTACTTCTTTTGGATAAACATCAATGAGTGGGATACCTGGGTCATCGCTGATTCCATTCTTAATCTTTTGAGGAATCTCCATATTATTTTCTGAAATGGTTGCACTAATTTGCCATCTCATCAATGATTTATGAGTGTACCTCTCCCAAACCCTGACATCCTTGCCAGCAATCATTGTTATTTTATTCTTGATGATTGCCATTCTAATGAGTAAGATTAAATCCCAGTGTTTTTTAAATTTTCATTTAGATAGTCCTTGCTTTAATAAAGTCAGAGTTTCTAGCTACATTATTCAGAGCCACTTGAAAAGCTCCATGTGCTAGTGGACTTTTGCATCAACACTATACCATTTTGAGGAAAGCAAATGATTTTTGGGTGCTGTAATAGAAGAACACCCTTATAATTTGTATTACTAGACAAAAGAATTCTGATTTCATAAAATTGGGGACTCAAATGAGCAGGTGTAATTGGCTCATCATTACAATTTAAATTTGTAAGCAAACCTTAAAAAGTAACTCTGAAGAAGGTGTTATTTCTCTGGGAAGATTTTCAGCTTGTATCCCAAATGTGAATGGTTTCATGGGACATTTTTCTCTAAAGCTAGAGCAAAAATCATCTTAGTCACCTGTACATAAAGTCTCTGAAGTGAATAATGCTCTTGACAACCATCTTGTAACCTTGAAACCTGCCATCACGTGTCATCCTCAAGTATACAACTGTAGTATGTCATTCAGTTATGCTTCTCTGGAAATGTAACCTCCTACCTCAAAAGATTCTCATCTCTAAATTTATAATGCCATTTCCAAACTACCACACAAAAGAGTTTAATTTCTAGGCATAGAAAATAAATTCTATTTCACTCACATGAATGCTAATTAGTTTTTCTGACCTAAAGATATTATACTTTACAATGAGGAGTTTATCAATTTAGAGTATTTAGAAGAGATTTTTATGATAATTTTGATTGTTTTTGGCAAACTGACTTCTCCTAGACCCCTTTTTTTTCTCAGACCTGTGTCTTCCTCTCTCTACCCTAATACAAACCTCGTATTTTTAAAAAGACAGTCTACAGAAAGGGGTCAACAAATGAAATTAGTTCTGAGAGATAGTTCCAGAATATTTTATTCAGGTTTGTCACGTTAAATAGACTTTTCTCAAAGTAGGTATTCAGTTATATTTCTACTCATCATAAGTCACATATCTGTCTTTGCTATTATTTATTTTTTAAATAATACAACTTTACAATATATTTTATGAATATAATTTATCACAGTAACAGAATGAAATCAGAGGATTTAAACAGTGTGTGGTATTAGACAGGTCATGGAGCACTCTGGACCTCAGTAATCTAATTTCTAAAATTATTTATAGAATAAAACTAAATTTTCTCAAAAGGTCTTTCAAATCTTCATTTGCATTGTTTTGACAGAATTCATAAAATGGAACCAAGGTGGCAAAACACAAAGACTTTTGTGATTTTAATTTTTCTTTGTTTGCTTTATCATATTCTATTAATTTCCCCTTGATTCATATGGCCTAGATTGAAAATAACCTTGAACACATGTAATTTCTTTCTGTAAATGCCAATGTTTGTACTGGTGAAACCAATGTTTTTACATGTTAAAATATATCTTCCTCTCGTTTTATCATGGGACCATTTTATTTTCTCATTTTTTTTTTTTTTTGGTACCGGGGATTGAACTCAGGGGCACTCGACCCCTGAGCCACATCCCCAGCCTAGTGCCTCGCCCTTGCTGAGGCTGGCTTTGAACTCGCGATTCTCCTGTCTCAGCCACCCTAAGTGCTGGGATTACAAGCGTGAGCCACCGCACCCGGCTCTCATTTTGTTTTTTCTTCTATAACATTCAGGTAGTATATGTTGCTTTCAAGAAAATAATCAGTCAAATCGGTGACAACTGTGAAGAGAAATGTAATATAAACTTTCCCTAAAAATTTTAATTGGAAATAGCTTTTAAAGAAGTCATTCAGCAATTTCACTCATGCATACACACATATGTATGTTGTGTGTGTGTGTATGTATCCATCATTCTTAAGTTATCCAAATACAATTAAGGGATAAGCAATTCTACTTTGTAAATATAGACAGACAAAGATATATAAAGAGAAGTTCAATATTTTATAATATTCCTAATAAAATGAGGTTAATAAAACATAATTGCATCTTAATATTAGGTTTATAAATTATAAAAGAAGCATAGAATATTATTTGCTCTATTTTATATTTTTTACTTCAGATTTCAACAAAGCAATTCTGGAAAGGGCACTTTAGTTTTTATTTTTTGAGTTTATTGTTATTACTCTATTCAAGCAGACCTTCAGAAGTATAAATTAAATAGGTAAAATAATATCTATGAATATTGAGGAATCTATTCATGCATTTGCATATTCATTCATTACTCATAAATAACATATTAAGTGCCAAGCAATGGGCAAGGTAAAGTAAATGTAGCATATGATTGAACATGTGAAGTCTCTGTTTTCATTGAATTTATATGTGGAGAAAGACTACATAAAAATTAATTAAACAATAAAAAGATAAAGTGTATTAAACAGTATTACATTGGTATGTCAGGTTTTTACTGGAATAAATTGATATTTATATAAGTCTACTATACACACAATTGTACATAGAGCAAATATTTATATTCAAATAGAACTATTCACTGGCACTACTGATACTTTGAACTGTATAAATCATTCTTTTCAGGGACTCTATTCAGCGTTATAGGACATTTAAAAGTTTCACTAGCATCTATCCTCTTGATGCCCTTGGAACTTTTCCCATTGTGACAAGTGAACATTTCTCCAACCATTGCCAAATGTCCCTAACAAAAAAACTCCCCAATTTGACAACCACTGAGATACTGTATGTGAATATGTCAAAATCCAACCAATAATTGTTCTATCTTTTGGACTGTTCCATGCCAGATTTCTCATCTGAAGCAATGAGAAGCCCCAAATAATGTAACAGCATGTTTGAAAGCCTGTTTAGAAAACAAGAAAACACACAAATTAATAAAGCATCAATCTAGAATTAGAGATCAAACAATTTTAAATAACATATGGACCAAAGAAAAAAGCCAAGACAATTTAAAAATATTTTGAAATTAAAATAAAAGTGCAACTTATTAAAATTTGTGAAATGCAGAGAAAGTCATAGTTAGTGGAAAATTCACAACATCAAATGGATATGTTAGAAAAGAAGAAAGATTTCAAGTCAATCATTTGAGATTTTATCTTAGGAAACTAGGAAATTAAATTCAAAGTAAGTCCAAGAAAATGAATTTGAAGACTAACATAGGTATCAGTTAAACTGTAAAGAAAATCAACAAAACCAAAAGCTGGTTTTTTGAAAATTTTAATAAAGTCAACATACTTCTAGTTAGCCTAAATAAGATTCAAAAATTAGAAAGAATACAAATTACTAATATTGGAAATAAAAGGGGAACATCATTTCAGATCCTATGGACATTAAAAAGAAAATCAAACAATGTTGCGAATGATTCTATATTTACAAATTTAGAATTAGCCTGTAAAATGGACTAATTCCTACAAAGACAAAATCCATACCAGGCCCAGATGGGTTCAGTGGTGAATTCTATCCAACATTTGAGAAATAAATTATACCAATTCTCTATTTTCTTCCAGAAGATAGAATTTACCAGGGTACAAGCATTTAGTACTAAATCTGAGAAAGCAAACCAAAAAAACTATAGATCAATATGAGTCATGAATATAGATGTAAAAAGGCCTCAGAAAAATATTAGCAAATCAAAGCCAACAATGTATGTAAAGAATTATACACCTCAACCAAATGGAAGTTACTGCAGGTCTGCAAGCTTAGCTTGATATTCAAAAATCACTTTAATCAATTGCATCAATAGGCTAATGAGGAAAAATGTCATGATCCTATCTATGTCTACAGGACAAAATTGAACACCTATTTATAATATTGAAAATATTCATAAAAAAAGGAATAAAGGTTAACTTCTGTGTGATAAAGAATATCAACAGAAACCCTATCACTAACATGATGCTTAATAGGGAAAAATATGAAGTTTTCTTGTAATATTATGAATAAGGCAAGTTTGTTCCATCTTACTAGTTTTGCAAATCATACTGAAAATTCTGCCTAACATAATGACATCTAAGAGGAGTGAAATTTATAATGATTTGAAGAAATAATGCTTGTTTAAAGATGACATGATCATCTACATAAAAATTTTAAAGACATCTTATGAAGTGATTTCATGTACATAGCTAGGAAGACTCAATATTGTCAGGTTGTCAATTATTTCCAAACTTATACATAAATGACACAGAATTCAAATCTAAATCCCAGAACATAATTTTGCAAATATTGACAAATCTAGACTAATGTTTATAGGGAGAGGCAAAAACTCAAAATAGCCAACACAATTCTGAAGGGAAACAGCAAAGTTGGAGGACTGATACTACCCAACATCAAGACTTAACTATAAAGCCAGTACATTACTGGAGAGATAACAAAAATATGCTTCAGAATAAGGGGTGTATTGAGATACACCACAGTAGTGGGGAATCTGTCAACTGAAGATTGAGAACTATAATAAATGCTAATGCTCTGCAGGCTGAAGAGAAAAGCCTACCAAAAAAGATAATAAACTAGAAGAATGAATAACCATAGAATGGTAAATATAGCAGAAAATATAAAACCAAAGTTTGACTTTTTTTCTTTTTTGACATAAACAATTTTAAGCTTAAGGCAAGAAATAATAACAATGAGTGGTGAAGTTCCTAAGGTATGCAAAAGTAAAATTTACAATGATAGCACAATCAGTGGGAGAATAAGTGGATGGTTTCTAAAATTAGTTTAATTCTAATTATACCTGATAGGTTAAATTAAGGACCCATGTAGTAATCTCTTAATCACTATACTGCTACAAAGTAGTATGACTGATGGAAATAAAATATGAACAATATATTGCCTTTACTACCTGCATCATAAAATGAAACTTAAAAAAGTCATAAAGAAAATCTTGAAGGAAGAAGAAAGAAAGAAAATTTGGGAGGAAACTATATATAAAAAATGAGTGGAATTACATACAATCGTATTGATAAATATATTAAATATAATCAAATATTTCAATTAAAAGGCAAAGATTTTCAGACTTAATATGAAAATGAGACCTGAGTATTTGACATTTATAAAAAATGAACTTTAAATATAAAAACACAGATTGAAAGTTAAAATACATATTGAAATTTAAAACATATTAAGGGTAATAATTAAGTTTTAAATAGTTGATATGTGTCATCAATATCAAAAAATGGAGATAACCAAGATACTAGGAATTACTAAAGATAATCAGGGACATCTCTTAACTATTAAGAGTCACATCCTGTAAGCCATAAACTCCTAAATTTTTTTATTTAATAACAAATCCTCAAATTAAAAAAAGTCAAATTGAAGGAACTAAAAGAAAAAATAAATTTGTAATCATAGAGATTTGCATATCCATAGAAAACATTTTCTTTACCAAAAAATAAAATCAAAAGGTTATGGGAAATTTAAACAACAATATCAAACAACCCAGCAAATCTAATGCTTACCAGAAAATTACATCTCCAAATACTGATGTAATCACTAAGCTAGAACATACAATAGTCATTCAAAAAGATGCAATAAATTGTAAAGATTTAATATCTTGTCTTTTACATCTATGATTTAACTTTTCAATCAATAACAATAAAAATTATATCAAATCTTCAAATACTTGCCCAGAATACACATATCTAAAAATGGACCCATGATCAGAATACATCAGTATTTAAATAAATAATATAATTAAAACCTAGTACAAATGGAAAAAGACTAGATCAATTGTCAGTGAACTACTACCCACAGGCAAAATATAATGCACAACTTGTTTTATATGGCTCACAAGTTAACAATTATTTTTATATTTTTAAATACTTTAAAAAAGTAAAAAGAAGAATATGCTGTATATATCTTATGTGGCTTCCAAAGACTAAAATATATATTGTCTGTCTCTTCACACACACACACACACACACACACACACACACACACACATCTGGAATAAATAATTAAAAGCAAACATATGAAAAGGCCAATAAACATATGAAAAGGTGTTCAGCATATTAGTCTTCATGTAAATGAAAATTAAAACCATAATGAGATATTGCTATGCATAATAAAAAAGATTAATAAAACTAAATAGAACTAAATGTGTTGGACAACTGAAAATCTTACTCATTATTGTGGTAGTGTAAAATGGTGCATGCACTTAGGAGACTTTCTGTGCTAATTTAACATACGTTTATTCAGTGAACCAAAAATTCTATTCCTATTTATTTATTAAGAAAAATCAAAACATGTTCATTAAAAAAGACTTGTACAAGAATATTTGTTACAGGGCTGGGGTTGTGGCTCAGCAGTGGAGTACTTGCCATGCACATGTGGAGCACTGTGTTCAATCCTCAGCACCACACAAAAATGAATGAATCAAATAAAGGTATTGTGTCCATCTAAACTAAAAATATTTAAAAAAGAATATTTGTTACAGTTTTATGTCCAATAGCCAGTAAGTAGAAAGTACTCAATTTTCAATAAAAGAAGCCAAATGGTGATATACAAATAAATACATAAATTGTGGGGTATTCATATTATGGATTATTATTTAAAATTTAAAAGAATAAACTACTGATACATGCAACACCATTGAAGAACCTCTAAAACATTAAGGCTAATGAAAGAAGACAAATTCAAAACATGCATTCATTTCGAGTATGTAAATTTTAAGAATAGGCAAAATTATCTTTGATGTTACAAGTTAGAATAGGATTTATGGAAGAAGCCACTTTAAACCATTATACCACTCCTTGATGTTCATTCAAAGGATTTAAAGTCATTACTGTAGTGATATATGCATACCTATGTTTATGGCAGCATAATTCACAATAGCCAATTAGCCAACTTATGGAATCAGTATCAGAGTCCCTTAACGGATTAATGGGTAAAAAATATTATATGTGTGTGTGCATGCATATGTGTGTTTGTGTTTTACTGCATATATAAGTACAAAATTATGTACTTACACCATATGTAAGTACAAAATTATGTATAATTTGGAGGAAAATGAATAGAACTTGAAACTATAGTTTTGAGTGGAATAAGTCAAATAGAAAAATATCATTTTTTTCTCATATGTGGAAGCTCAAGGGGAAAAATCAGGGGAAAAAGATGCTTCGAAAGTAAAAGAGAGATCATTGGGTAAGGGAAGGGAATCAGGGTAAGGAGAAGGGGAAGCTGGGGGAGATATTGGGAAGCAAGATTGATCAAACTATGCTTTTGTGTGTATATGAATCTACCACAATGAATCCTACCATTTTGTATCATTAATATGCACCAATAAAAAGTTATATGTGTGATGTAATTTTTCTATAGGGGAAAGTTAGATGTTGTTTAATAACCGAGTATAGACATTTACTGAACAGTTTAATTGTAGGCTTAGGATTCACACATTTTACTGGAAGTAAATTTTATTTCATTTAAAAATCTATTGGCAGATGATTATTGAGGTATATAGGAAAATATACCAGATTAAAATGTATACAGCCAGATCATAGTCTGCCTTCATGGTTTCAGGGCTGCATTGAGCACTAAGAGTAGAGACTTGAACAGGACAGTGGCATAACAAGATCCTAACTTTAAATACTAGAGGAAGAAGAAATTAACAGTCCAGGAGACCTGAAGATGAGCAGGATTGCTGCACAATACTGGGAGTAACATCACTGGCAGCACATGAAGAATATGAATTGGCTATTATCAGAATGAAATCATTCAGAAAGACTTATTGTAATTTACCCACAAATAAAGCAAGTGCTGAAAGATTTCTTTGATATTTGCTCACAATTGCTTTTGTTACTGTTTTTTCAACATGTAGGTAAAACTGGTGAAAATCTACCAACTTTAACTCAAATTCTGTCTCCTTATTATTTAGATGGACAGATGATAGATGTATGGATGGATGCATGAAAAGACAGATAAGCCTTTCCTCTGTGGTCTGTTGGTGATTCCTGTAGAGATTATTGGTCCTTCTGAATATGACCACTCTTGACATAATTCTTTGTTAAAGAGAATGAGAAATTGTCACTGATTTTAAAGAGAAATAAATAAATGTCCCGAATTTTTAAGAATTCTATAAATCCTATTAAAATAATTGTGTTCTATTATCCCCTTTCAGATTTTTATACTTCACAGGAATGACTTGCAAATTAATTCATTAAGATCCCTAATATATACTCAAAATTAAAATTACTATATTGGTATAAGTATAGCATTATTATAAACTTTAAAATCTTCCACTTTCATTAACCTTTGTAAATTTGAAATGAAACTCCATTTTACTATTCAAATACATTTTTTTCTTAAATTGTACTGCCTATTATGTCAAATCTATACATTGTTATTTTAGTAATTACAAGCAATGGACTACTTACAAGGGGTTTAAGATACACAATATAATATTTGCTTTAAAAAGTGTGAAGAACAATTAAGTTTGTAGTTTATAAGTGCTTTGTCAAGTTCTATAATCACTTAAAGTGCTTTATGATTGATTAATAAAAGTAACGAGACTTACTGTTGCCATACACTTTTTTTTTTGACTATCCAACAGTAGCAGTCAGAAAAAAAAGGATATTTCAACAGTGGGAAATATTTTCCCCTGATGTTTATGACACTGGGATAAGTCACTCTCAGTGGATTCATTCCTGAGAGATACTAAAATGTTAATGACTAAGCAATAAAATGTTAATGCACTCATTTGTGAATAGATGAATAAATAAATGCATATGGTAAATACTTAATTAATTCATTAGTTAATGTTATCTGCCTTTGCCTGTCCTTTCATATACCCAGGCCACTATATTCTGTAGTTGAAAGGTCATTGTGCCACAACCCTCTTGAGGGGTAACCTGTATATAGGGTTATTGACATGCAGAACTATGTAATTATTGTAAAATGGGGAAACTCAGTTATTGGTACCCACCATTCTCTTCTACTTTTTCCACTCTTCAGTATAAATATCTCTTTTCTCTGTATATTTCAATGATATAAAATGTGTACTTACCAACTCTCACATTCTGTAAATATTTTTCTCACTCTCTCAAACTGTATTTCTCTTCTTTCCAATACTTAGCTCTTTACTAAATGAAACTGTAGTTACTAAATTACAAAATCGAAGCCAAAATAATAATGCATGATAACATTACCATCAATTCTTGCTTGTGCATGTTTTTTTTTTTTGTAATAGAAAGAAATGCAGAAAGTATTGTAACACAATGAAATAGCAAATACTGGAGAATATAAGTAGTTGTGAAAAGATTTTTAAAAGTTTGAAAAGCAGCAACAAATTATTACAATTTAAAAATAAAGGCCTAATTTGCAGGTAAATTGATGGAGTTGGAAAATATCATGCTAAGTGTAGTAAGCCAATCTCAGAAAACCAAATGCCAAATGTTCTCTTTGATAAGTAGATGTTGATTCATAATGTGGGGGAGGACACAAGAAGAATGGAGGAACTTTGGTCACAGGGTAGGAAAGGGGAGGTGGCAGGGGGACAGTAAAGATGGTGGAATATGATGAACATCATAGCCCTAAATTTATGTATGACCGCATGTATGTTGTGATTCTACATCACATACAACCAGAGAAATGAAAATTTGTGCTCCATCTATATACAATGAATCAAAATGTACTCTGCTATCATGTAAACCTAAATAGAATAAATAAATTAAGTAAAAAAATAAAATTATGGAAAGAATAAAAAATAAATAAAGGCCTAATATTATTTCTTACTAGAAAGCAGGAAAATATGTTAGATACAGCAGATAGGCTGGTTAACATATAGCTTTATAATGTGCTCTCCCACATTGAAAAGTTAAATTTATAGGCAACTATTATTTCATTATTGGAAAGAAAATAACTAAAATAATTCAACTCAGTTTATTAGAAAAAGAACAAATACATTATAAAAAAAGAGAAAATTGTAATTCCAAAAATTCTAAAAAGAAAAACAATTCTATCCAAATAAAAGTGGAACAAGAGAGGAGAAACTGGTGAAATTAATAAATATAAACTTAAATAAATAACTATATAGGATAACAGGTAACAGATAAAAATATGAGTAAGTAGATGCAAATATACATACAGAGCAGTACAGACAGTGAAAAACATAGGTACCAAACTTGAAACACGATTGTTTATGTGAGAAAATGTATTATATATAATAGATGCAGTGATTAAAATTAGACAACTCAGAACAAATTACAAATCTCTTAAAATTACATGCTGTTGAATTTGAAAACTTCGATGATTTCATTAAAATAAATGCATTACATTATTGCCATGAAAGTAAAAAATGGAAAAGCAGACATACAACTTATTTCTAAATAGGATAACCAAAGAAGATAATCAAAATGCTTAAAAATTGTTCCAAAGGGAAAGTAAGGAAAATTAACTAATTCATTTTACTGAGCAAATAGTGCCTTGAGCATATAAAAATTCTAAGATGACTCTTTATTTTAAATCATAATATAGGAAAACAATAATTAAGACACTAGTATTATTTGATATGAATCAGGAAGGTCTAGTCTAGATTTTAAGGATAACTTAATGATTGGAGATAGGGAAATAAAATAAATGAAATTGAATACTATACTCTCATTTCAGAAGATTCTATGAGGGCAATTGATATTACATTCAATTGTCCTTCATTTTCTGTGTTGGAAAGTGTTTCAAATTTACTTTCAACATTTTATATAATGGGTAAACCTAGAATATAGGTTTATTATATGTGGTCCACCATTAAATGTCATGGTATCTGTGAACTGGTTGTAAAAACTGAAAGAAGAAAGAAGAATTCTCTCACTTAAATGGACTCCTTACTACCTTGAAATATAGCCTTTTAAAAATAATTCATTTTATTATGCAAATAAGGCATCACTATTTCCCACCAAAGCATATGATGTGTTGTTAGACTTTTGGATATAGCTAGGCAACACACAATCACTATCTTTTTGCTTTGATGTTTAAAATACTTCTGACGAGAATAAAAGAAAACATGCCCTGTCAATAATTATTGACCTCTGGTATTCATTTAAAGTAGGCTTAGGTAGAATATGTCAAAAAGAAAAGATAAGATTATACTTTTATATCCTTAATTTGCATTACTAAACAGAAAGGACCACAAAATCATTAACACTACTTATAAGACACCTAATACTTGAAAATTCAATAGACAGAACACTGTGCTCTGTTCATAAAAAAAGATGGTAGATCAGGTCTTACTAAAAGAGGCTAAAATAGTATTTATACTATTAAAAGAATTGTGTCCTGAAATTTCCTGAAGTTTGCTTATGCTTTAATTGAGCAAAAGTTCCTCTTGACTAAAAAGTCACTCTAGCTTCCCTTTAAATGGTCTTTGTTTTACTTCTTAGAGCAGAGGATGAATTCTGAAGTTATCTAATAATGTGGTGTAATAATAATCTAATCTAACCCCAAACAGATTTCTTATTGATCCTGAATCTATAGGACAACTTATCTGGACTGGACTCAGCTCATCTCTGTTGTGATTTTCATGTGCCTGCACTCCATGGAAAACTCAGGTAGAGTTTAGGCAACCTCAGATGGGCACATTTATGTGTCTGGGAGGAGTCTAGCTACTGACTGGGACAACAGGTGTATCTGGGCCATTTTTCGCTCATTATTTCTGCACAGCAGAAGCAGGATTCAGAAAGAAAAAGAGATAAGTCCCAGTGGGCAAGTGATCTTCAGAGCTGTTTCCTGAGCTAATTCTTTGCTCAAAACAAATCTCATAGCTAAGCCAGTTTCAGGGGTCGGGGAACTAGATTTTTTTTTTTCTTTTAATGGGAGGTAGGGAAAATTAAAGACTTTTAAAATAGTTGTCAAACATACCAAAGAAATAGCTCTGTCAGATGATACCATCTACTCCACATTTCTGACAAACTAATATTTTAAAGCCAGAAGGTTCTGGAGTAATTGATAACTATCCCGTTTTTCATCAACAACAGATCCTCAGCTTGCCTAGCTCCTCATTTCCTTTGATTGTATATATGATAAATCAATTGAATGAAATTCCAACTTTGTCTTATTATTTACTTTATATTAGACCATTTGATTTAGAAAAATTAAACCCCAAATAAAATTCATTTTATGAAACTTGAAATTTTTGAAATAAAGAACAAAGAATTAGGTTTTTTGCTTATTATTGATAGGGAGAAATTTATTTAGGTTGGTTTTCAGGGCACTTATTTCTGACAATAGAGGAGAGACATATTTCAAACCATCTTTACGGACATTGATGATAAGCTACAAGTTATTTTGGCAAAACTTTTCTTGACATTTTAGTGTGAAGTAAAGTATTTCTCAAGTAGAAGTGCCCTAATAATTTATTGCCATGCAGAAATGTTATGTAAGTAGAAACACCATAGAACATTTCTTTTTTTTAATTTTTTTTTAAGTTGTGTATGGACACAGTATCTTTATTTATTTTTATGTGGTGCTGAGGATCGAACTCAGTGCCTCACACTTGCGAGGCAAGCGCTGCAACCACTGAGCTACCATCCCCGCCCCAGAACATTTCTTTTGCTTAAATTCCCTGTGACATGCCAACGTATTGAAACTCACTAATGATTATTCCATCCATCTAAAACAAAAGCATTAAGTACTGTGTATGTATTTAATTCTAAGGGTCTTGGAGTAGTACAGTGATAATTGACATGAGATTTTGAATGGAAGTAGACATCCTGTGAGTCCTACATCTGTTTTTGTAAACACAACTGCCATCCCAGAGGCTAAGGTGACCTGCCTTCTCTATGACAGATATAGGGACTTCTACTCAGCTGCCCAGGAGGGGTCCCACTATCTCTAGGACACAGTGATTACTTCAGAATAGTCCTATGACTTGTAAATACAAGAAAAGGTAAAATCCCAGAATTCACACAAGACCTAGCAAACACCTTGCTTAAAAGGATCCAAGTTCATTTCTTCTAACTTTCTAGCTACATTGTCTTTTTGATTCTTTTTAAATTTTAAGTTATATTGACTTGGATATAAACCACAGGGTTTTTTTTTTTTTTTCTGAATTAGGATTCTCTAGGTGCCATCCAATTAATAACAATGATTAATAAAGTGATTACTGTCATATTAAAGAAATTTGATAAAAGCTCTAAAACTTGTTTAATAACAACTTTATTCTTAGAGTAAAAATTATTTTATCTAATAATTAAATATCTGATCTATGAAACAGATGGAAATGGCATTGCATAGTAATCAAATGTTTTCAGTAGATATGTCAGAGTTTATTTTTAAAAATGGAAAACATTTTAAATGCACAAATTAACATATATATACAATAATTAAAATACAAACACAAATGTATTATAGAATATATAATAACTATTACAATCTAATAGAATTTAATACAATTAAAAAATAAAGAAATCATGCAAAAAATCATAAATTTCACTAGTAATTGAGGGAACACAATAAAAAAATCATAAATTTTTACCCATGAAATCAACCTAGAAAAGAGAGCAAAGAAGGATACAGTGAAACATTCTTCTCACATTTTCAATGACAGTTTCAACACTTGTAACAGTGCAAGAACATTTTTCCAAATATAAAAAAGTTCATATGCTTTATTCTCATGATATGACCCCTGGAAATAAAGTCTACAAAAATCTAATATAAAATGAGGAAAATGTACATTTAGAAATTTACTAGTGTCACTCACTTTTATAATGTTAAAAAATTTAAAAGTTTGAGGTATACAGGCTATTAAATCCTTCATAATAATGTTTACATTAGCCAGGATTAATTTTCAGACTCAAACTCTTATTTTGAAAACCATCAAGCCATAGAAAAATTTTCATATAGTAGTAAATGAAAAGCTAGCATGTAAATCACATGTAAAGTATGGTTTTAACTACGCTACAACTAAGGAACCACTAATGATTTTATTTAATAAACAGCACTAGGAAACTGGTTAGCCATCTGGTTATCCAAAGTACTTGAATCAATGCTTATATAAGACAACAAATAAATTGAAATTATATCGAATAACTTAAGTGGGAAAAACAAAGTATAAAAGCTTGAAAAACATATCATAATTTCTCCCTATTCTTTGGTTGGAAACATACCTGCTAAACTTGAAAGTTTTAAAACAAATGGAAATAGTACATCATTCATTATAGATTTTTAAGCTCATCATTATCAAATGAAAATGACTAAAAAGTTAAAAACAAAATGGAAAAAAATTCAAAACAATGATAAAATCAAAATTATTACAATAAAAAATTTGACATGAACACTTTGAGATATCAATAGATAACTAAAATCTTCACAAAAGAAGAAATAAAGCCAGTGCAGTGACCATGCCTATAATCCCAGCATTTAGGGAGGCTAAGGCATGAGGATTGGATGGCAAGTTCAAAGCCAGCTTTAGCAACCACTAGGTATTAAGCAACTCAATAAAACCCTGTCACTAAATAAAATACAAAATTGGGCTGGAGATGTGGCTCAGTGGTCAAGTGCCCCTGACTTCAATCCCTGTTACACCCCCTGCCCCGGAAAAAAAACTAAAAAGAATAAGTAAAGTAACTAATGGACATATGAACATGTTCAGCTTAATATTAATTAAAGAAATGTTAACTTGAAAGTAAAGCACTTTCCTTTGTTTGAATTAAGAAAGCTTATACGATAATGTACAATAAAGGAAATGTAATTGTGAAAGGGCATATCCAAAAGGTGGAAAAGCATTGACAACTGACATAACTCTTCCAGGAAACAGTTTGCAAAATGTATCAATATTAATGCTTATAAATTCAGTGATCTTATTTCTAAAAATGTATGCCAAGGTAAAAGGCTGAAGAGCAACTTAAAGGTTTTTAACATGATAATATTTTTATATCAGTACTGAACTTCAAATATCCTGTAAGATCCAATATTAGGTGAATGATAAATCTTAGTGCCCATACATAAACAATTATAGAACCTTTAAAACTATATAAACTTAAAGAAGTAAATATCAAACTGAAAAATAAGATACACAGTTAATATTTTTATCAATCTAACAATTTTATTTTTAAAAATCTGTGGGAAAAAACTGAAATTGAAATATTTAATATCTAATTATGGTTTACTCTGAATTTTAGAATTATAATAAAAAAATTTATCCTTTTTTTCAATTTTCCATATGTGTTGTATACCATGCAATATCATCTACTGATTTATGATCTTTTTAAAAATAATCTATTAATAATGTATCAATTTTTGGAGTACATGCACATATAAAAACATAAAATGCTATCCAGATAAGTTTTTGTTGCCATGATTATAGCCCATTATTTTGTCAAACTACCTCCATTTATGCATCTACATTTTCTGAATTCTTACTTATAGCCAGATAGAAAGTGTCCTTTATGGTGTGAGGAGTAATCTGTCAATATTAGTTGAATCTCTATTTTTTGCAACATTTTCTATCTTTGTGGTAAAATATCACTTGAAACAGCAGGAATATAATGTCATAGAGGACAACTGAAGATAGTCAACACATATTATTGGTATTTTATTCCCTTGAATATGGTTTTTAAAAATAAAATATTACAAAGGCAACCCAAAATAAACCTCTTCACTTTTGTTCTTGATACTACCTTGAAAGAAAATAAAAACAAGTACATGCAGACTGTGCTCAATCAGAATAAATAATTCATTCATAAAGAATGCTCTTATGTGCCAAATGCCACTATAAATGTAGGTACCTGGGAAAGCAATATATTCTATGACAGTAGAAAATGTACCACATTGCTTCCAAATGGGTGGTAACTATGATCTCTAGTAAAATAAATATCTGTGGCAAATGACACATACCTATTTAATGACACTTTGAGTTCATGTGAAGTTTGGCAGTGTAATAAAAGTCTTATCTCTTGCTTTCACTGTTATTGCACAGATTTAAACTGTTGTCTCAGAGGCAGTTTTACTATCTTTTTCAATCTACCCCATAAAAGTGAGACTTGATTTGCTTAGCATGAGAACAGATCAATAAAAGCTAAGTTATACAGCAGATTAGATCACTAACTCAGAGATCAAAGATGTTAAATACAACTTGTATAGAGAAACTAGATCAAAAGTTGAGCTCAGACACACGGTACATATTTGCAGAACTCAAAATAGACTTTTCTTTATACCAACAATTTACCTTCAGTCTTGTTATGGACATTTTATGTTGAAGTAGTTTACACATGGCTGACAACATTTTAAATATACATAATGTATGCATATCTTAAAGATTTTTATATTAAATTTCTGAGTTATCCCTTTAAAATTGAGCTGGAAAAGAGTATTTGCAAAGGTACAAAAAGGCCATTTTACAAATAATTTATTAAATGTTTCACATTAGATTTTTTAAAGGAAAAAATAACATACCATAGAAATGTAAGTCAATATGGCTATTATTTTCTTTTATGTTTTAATTTCATACTAAATCTATGTGGTATTCTTGTTGAAATAAGGAAAATTTGTATTTCACAGTTGAGATTTTGTCAAATTGTTATCAAATTCTTACACAATTATTTAAATAATTTTAGATATTAAAAATTATGCCTCACTTTATAATTCTCTTCCCAGGACATTTGAGCCTCATTGAGAATGTGTATAGGTACATAAGTATAAGTGTACTGTATTTCTTCATTGACTGTTTGCCACACAAGGGAAAGAGTTTGTGAAATAAAAATTAAACCAGGGCAAATAGCCACAACCACCACAGAAACAACATCCTCGAACTGGAACCTGACAACATGAAAGAGCAATGTTAGGAATGTTTCCTAAAGCATATTCACAACCCTGGAGATGAAACCTTGCAATGCATGCTTATTCAAGTAAAACCTCATAGTGTATCTCTTGGGAATACACACCTCGCCTCACTCTCTCACTTTGGCACTCCTCAGTTCCATCTTGGCTTCAGCATTGTGGTGCCATGTAAATTCTCATGGCAAAAGTCTAGTTTCCCCAGAAAAGTCCCTCACCCATACCTGTCAACTCTCCACTGCCCTTTGAATATTCACTTGACATCTTGATATGGGAGGTCCAATGTTTCCCCAAGAATATCAGGCCTCACATTGTGAGAAACATTGATATTGAAGTACAAAAGAAGCAAAAATGAAAACAAATATTCCCCATATGTCCAAAATAATGATCCTTAACATTTCAGTACATAGCTTTTTATATTTTCTTTCCATAGAGCTTTTATTCAAAATCACAACACACACATTTTAATATTTAATAAAATGACAAGGTAATAAACACTGACATTTGTGTGTATACACACAAATATATGATTTACATATGTATATACGAAAGTTGTTCATTCAAAATAAACATATACAGGCAATTTACCAATGTCAAATATGTACTTTTTTGGGTAAAAATTTTTAAGAAAATTAGTAAATTATCATTAGCTTAAAATATTTTTTAAATGCCATATTGTGGACAAAAATTATTTAGCATATGATAGATTATGGTTAAATGGCTATTATTAATAAATAAACTGTTTTTGAAATGAAGAAACGTTAATGATTTTGTCTTTTTAGGACAAATACAAGAATAAAAATATTGTAAAATTGAAAAAGTAAAACTTTATATTGCAACAATCAATAGCTTGGTAGCACATTGCTGGGGTCTAAAAGCATCCAAAGCAGATTGGGAATATGACAGAATGTTAATAACATTCTTCCACTAGAGAACATAATCAACATTCTGACACCAGTGTATTATGACTTGATTATGTTTATGTATCAAGTCAACTGTCAGTAATTTGCACTAGCATTAATATTTTTAAAATAACACTAAGTATTTCTGTGTACATTATTTTGGAGTGTTTTTTAAATAATAATATAAATCTAGGTGATTTCTTAGAAAAATATTCATGCAAATGTCAGGAAATTATGATAATTATTAAAAATAAAAGAGACGTGTTTATTTGGTTTTCTCTTAATGCAATTTGATTTTGCAAATCATGATCAGATTGTAATTATATTTTGAGATTCTTATACTTGCATTAAAACCCGAGGTTCACTGAATATCCATTGTTTCTATAAGGTCAATCTATATACTGAGAAGGAGATCCATTTTTAAGAAGAGGAATCACGGCCCCTATGGGGAAGAAATACTCATGATGATTCTTTTTTCTCTAAGTGACTAACCTTGGAGTGAAGTCTGACAGGCACTCTTCATGATGACAAACTGTGATCATTTCACATATAACTTTAAAAGTAAATGTTGTCACAGAGATGGCATGTGAAATTCTGAGAATTATTGGTTATATCTTCATCATTTCTCTAAAAAGGGAAATTTAAAGATTGTTATTTTAATCATTTCTTTTAACTCTTAAACTCTTCTCCTAAGGCAAACTGTTAAGCTGATATAATAAAAATTCCTTCACTTTCTCAATTGCATTTGTAATATTTTCCCTTTTTATCCATCACTGTAACCTTGTGTCATTTTCATCCATGAAAAAACTTTGATAATTTATATTCCTTTTTATACTTACTAATATTCTTGACTGCACTTTAGAATTTTGGAAAATATGTTACAACAAAATATATAAGTATATGCACTATTTTTGTGGTGAAGATTTACTAAGTTAGAAGAATTTGTCCTTCCTCTTTAATAATGATTGACATGTGCAAAATGACTATATTTCCTATGCATGATCTGCCATTCTGAATCCAAAGGCATTTCAGAGTGTCATTAGAGAGTGGTCATCCTGATGTGATTGCAGGAGATAGTTTTACAAAGGGATTACTTTTAAGTGTGAAGTAGGCAGGGATGCAGAAGTGGCCAAGACTGTGTTTTATATATAAAATCAATGTCAAAATTTTATTTTTGTATTTTCAATAGAAATAAGCCATACCAAGCAATTTTGAATATTTCTTCCTTTTGAAATTGCATTGAGAAATCTAAATTTCATCACTTTACATTGTATTAGGGTATTTCAGTATTTACTTTAAGGGTAAATATGTCACATATTTGCTACATACGACTTTGAGTAGTTCTCCTGTCATAAAATGTTTAAATGAACAAATTTACAAATGTTCTTTATCTGGAAAATTTCACACTTAACTCTGAAAGAAAACTTTATTATTTCCTCTTACACATATTAGATTGAAGAATTTAATTAAGATCATTAAGTAAAAATTTGTATTTAATTTATAAGATATGCATGACACAAATATTGCAGGATCTTGTCGTTTTTAACTATACATGCATCACAATATGAGGTGAGGATTTATAACACAGTGACAAGCATCATTTAGTTTTTGCAAGTAGCTAAATAACATAGCATCAAATATGGAAAAACCAAAGGAATTAAATGGTTGACTTTTAAAATAAAGAGTGAATAGGAGTAGTGCTTCAGGGTCACAAAAACAAGTGATGTCCAGAGAATAAGCTATGTCCTTTGAATTCTTAGTTACATCATAAGACTACAATACATTATTGTAAGCTATTTTTTAATCAGGGAAATAACAACTCAAAATACGAGAATAGTCTCTTTATTCCCTATGTGGATGATAAAATCCAAAGACTAAAAAAATATAAGGGAGCAGTATCTACTTTTCCTAATATGAACCATTTTTAACCTACTGCAATAGAGATAAATTATACAATGAAGAAAAATTGCCCCTGAGAAAGAAGTAAGAGTTTAAGGAGTTTTGATAGTCAGATTTGAGTCTAGCACACATACAAGGGACAGGAAGGAGAACATGTTCAACAGACATCAGAGAAAATATAGACAGAAATTTGTGCTTAGTAAGGATGTTGTAAATATCTTAGTGGACTTATTGAAAACATAAAAGTTTTTTCAAGATTTTTGAATGCATGTTAAGTATCAAATGAACAAACCCAACCACTAACAATTAATTATTTTTACTTTTTTTAAAAAAGTATGTTTCCAACAGCATTACCTTTAATAAATTGAATTGACAGAGAAAAATTTAAAAAAAAACAATGCAATACATATTGAAATTAAAATGTGAGTAAAACATAAATGTTTACAAAGCCAAGATTTCTTAAGTGAACCCACAAATGAAGCCACAGGATGTTATACTAATGGCTGTCAGTATTAAGTTCATACCAAATGTGATATTTTATAAATGTAGGAAATTTAGTTATCTAATTAGAAGTGACAGCAAGTGACTGAACTAATTAAGCAGGAGCTCCATATGCAATTTTCCTCATTAATGGTTTGCAATTTTATATCTGCAACAAAATTATTCAGTACCTATTTTAAATAATAAAGGATGAAATTCAAGGTTAATTGACATTTTAATAGAAAGCATATCAATTAAAATTATCTACAAAAATAAGCTCCTCCTAAAACAATTACTGTTTGAAGTCTAAATCTATTTGTTGTCAACTTGAAAGAACAAATGAAACTGCATTTGATAGCAACATAGGATTTGAGAAATTTAGTATAGACCCTCAATCTTCATCAACTAATTACATGGAACATTTGGATTAATTAACTGGTATTGTTATCACTGTTATGACTAATTTATTTCATTAATTTTATAAGTTAATGCTTTTCCATGTACCACAGTATTCCCCAAAGCTTCCATTGCCATGTGTCATGAAATGAGGAAATGCCTTATATTTGGAATTAATTTGGTTCAAATCGTGGTTGTTTATTAGTTGTGTGACTTAGAAAATTCTTATCTGATCTTCAGTTGTGTTTATATGGAAATCTAGGATAATGAGAGGGTTTCTGAAAATTAAAAATGTGTGGAGAAGAATTTGTTTGGCACCCTACTCATAGTGAGTTCTCTGTACAAGTAGCCACTATGGCTTCTTATCTTTGTTGCTGTTATTATTATTGTTACTATCATCATCATCACAATCATCATCATCATCATTGCTCTCAGGTTCCTCTAGATCTTTGTAAGTAAAAGCTAATTGGGGCTGGGGCTGTAGCTCAGAGGTAGAGCGCTTGCCTAGCATGTGTGAGGCACTGGATTTGATCTTCAGCACCACATATAAATAATAAATGAATAAAATAAAGATCCATTAAAAAAGCAAAAGCTTATTATGTTATTATGAAGTATTCAATGAGGCCTGCAACAAAACCAAAATTAGAATGAATAATAAAGATAGCAAATTGGAGATAAAATGTTCATCAGAAACTAGAGCTGGTTTTAGTGCCTGATTCCTCATTTCTGATTGACTCCATAATAGAACACCAAAACTCAAGTAGGTGAGCTGTTATTTAGAAGATGTGTACAAGATATATCATGGAATCCCAACTAGCACCTTTATGTAAAACATCTTTGCTATATCCAAAATATAGTCTCACTTCCATGTTTTTCTATTTCCCTTTTTTTTTTTTTTTTTTTGGCACCAGGGATTGAACTCAGGGGCACTCGACCACTGAGCCACAACTCCAGCCCTAGTTTGTGTTTTATGTAGAGACAGGGTCTCACTGAGTTGCTTAGCGCCTCGCCGTTGCTGAGGCTGGCTTTGAACTCGCAATTCTCCTGTCTCAGCCTCCCAAAGTGCTGGGATTACAAGCGTGAACCACCACACCCAACTCTATTTCCTATTTCTTAAAATCCTAAAATTTTGGTGAAAACCTACCCTTTTATAATTAGTCTTATTAAGTTTCACTCATATTTTTATTAAAATCTACTAGTTAATTTTGAGATTTTTAAAAATTTCCCTAGTTTGTATGGTGTTTTAAATTTTTCCACTTGATATAAATCAGCAAGCAATTTAGAGACTTCTATGTTATTTCCATATATGTTACCAGTCCAGTGTTGCATAGATGACTGTGTCTCATATATCAAAGGCTGACATCCACTTTCATGGTTTGAGTTGAAGGACTCAACCACATTCTTACTATAGTGTTTGAAATACTTCAGTGCCTAGGTGCCTCAGTCCCTAGATAATGAGGCATGATTCTAGGAGTTTCCCATCTTATTTTGCAATGAGAGAGTTAGACATCAGTTTCTCATCACCTACAACAGTCTTTACTTGAATTTGTTCACAGAAAAATTTTAGGTCTGAGAATATAACTCAGTGGTAGAGTCTCTGTGGCAGATGATTTGCCTAGCATGAATGAGACCCTGGGTATGATCCCTAACACTAAAAAATGAATGAATTTTGGATCAGGAATTGGTAATAGTATAATATAGAATTGTTTATATATACATTTGATGCCAAGAATATAGGTGTCTGAAAGCCAATTTGAGCACCTCACACTGCAAAAATATTTTCTCTCAGCCATGAGATCATCTTTTAGCACTCACAGGCATTGTGCCTTTATTTCTTGATAGAGAAAGCATTCATTTATCCATTAGTTCTTCAAATGGCTATTGAATGCATATTATGTCCCAGTTAGAGTTTTTCAGACTCCTGCAAAAAATGCAATGGAGATTCCCAGGCAGTGTAAGTCTTGGTCAGTTCCTGATACCTGTTTGAGGAAATGAAAGATGCAGCAGGATCCAGGGGGACATGCCAAACAGGGAAATGCACTTTAATTAGATGCAGACAGCATATTTGCACCTTTTCTTTTCCACCTTTAAAACAAAATAAAGCCTGCCTTATACAATAAATCTAAGGAAGACTATGAGTGACAATAGTTTGAACAGTAAGAAAATGCTTTATGTACATGTAATATACAATATGAAAACTTAGGAAATATTAGAAAGAACTGTGCTCAACATTCAATAAGTGCCAGCAGCAAAAGTGTCTGCCTCTAACAACTCATTCTCCTCCATTGACCTCTACGGATAGGGGAAATATTTGCTCATCTGTATCCAGTGGCCTCATAACCTGGAATTGCAGACTAAATTTGTTTGAGAGGACAGCCATAACAAACACACACTGAGTGGCTTAAATAACAGGATTTCATTTTCTCACAATTCTGGAAGTTAGAAATCTAAAATCAAGGGAGAGTTTCTTCTGAGGATTCTCAGCTTGCCTATGGCCATGTGGTTTGCTTTGTTTGTGTTTGTGTCCTAATCTCTTTTAGGACCCACCTATATGGCTTCATTTTATTAGGTTATCCCTTTAGAGACCCTATCTCCAAATATAGTAGCATTCTGAGATATTTAGGGTCAGGACTACAACATGAATTTTAATGGAACATAGTTCTACCCATAATAGAAATAGAAAAATCCCTGGACTTTTCTCTTGTATGCTTTCAAAATTTCTAAAGAAATCTCCCTCTTGTTTCAAATATTTCATCTTTCTCTGTAACATAAAATAATGAAACACTAAAAGTGACCTTAAAAAATCTGTATGTCATGCCCCTCTTTCTCAGTCATTGAGGGTGATTATTAGGTAATATTGTAAGAAAGGTAACATATTACCCTACAGTTAGGGAGTGGGTTATTCTTTTTTCATCCAGAGATGCCTAATTCTGTCAATGGGGCCATATGGATTGGCAAAATATAAGAGTGCATGTGAATCAAATGTGAAAATCAGTGCATTTTTTTTAGCCCGAGTATGGCTTTGACTATTAATGTTCCAAAAATATATTATTTGCCTTTTCATCAATTCACACTTGTCTTTGTCCCTGCATAATTTTTACATATAAAAGGATAAGAGTGTAGCTATTTTCCTAAAGCTGTGTTGTCCAAGTGTGTACCACAGGTACAAAATGTTTCTTTTTTCTCCTCCTGTTGTTTCAACGCTACTTAATGACTAAAAACTGAATACCAAGGACAATCATGAGCACTTAAGGCCCAATTCATAAAAAACTGATGCAAGCCATTTATGCACAAATGTTGCTACTTTCATATGGAAACAAGGTACATAAAGAATTCTCCTTTGTGATTCATAAACCCTCTTTAAGGTAATTTTGTTGCTCAGTTTTGTACCTCAGGAGAGCAAAACTCCAAAAGAGAGAAGTAGGAAAGAAAAAAACCTAGAGGTATACTTATGTTCCTATTTGCATAAAAAATCACAGCAAGCTTTTTATGCAATATTAATTAAACATATATTAGACAGTGGTGTGTGGATTGTATAGTCATTATCCACTTTAGTCAAGAACATAAAATATCTACAGAAAGCATTTAAAAATACAAAACTCTCCCTTATTTCTCCCTTTCTCTCTCTCTCTCTCTCTCTCTCTTTTTCTCCTCTCAGACAGGCCTCATAACCTTTATCATCTAGGGTGATTTGCCTACATATATTCCAAAAAAATAAAGTGCTGGTATAAATATCCAGATCCTATGTCCTGTCTTTTCATTGTCTACCCTGGAAATTTAGATACAGATCATTTTTCCCCATAATTTGCTTAGAATATGTCTGACTACAAAGGTATTAAGTCTGATGTTTGCTTTCTATGAACGCTAACACTTTAGATGCATTCAAGATGATTAGAAACAGAAGTGATATGACTGACAGAAAGGATTTCCCATGTCAGACATGAATACATTATTATTGACCATGCATGACTAGGTTCAATATTATAATTCAAGAGCCTGAAAAACAAGGTCAACACAATTTCAATCTCTTCAAATTTTAAATAAATGTGAACTTTTTATTAGTCCTACTCTGTAGCCAGTGTAACTATTTACTGACATCTCAATTCACCATTCTTCATAGTTCCAAAATAACAGAAAAGTCTATTTCCCAAGGCAGAATTATGAAAATAAAAAAATATATATAATCATAGAAATATATGTGGATATAACTATAACTATACATAATATATAAATCTATGTGATATATATGTATGTATAATAAATATATATTATATAAACATACATATTTACATGTATTATATAAAACATTACATATATATATGAAAAGTTCATTGGAAAAAACAAATTTTAAGTATTATAAACTTATATATGCTTTTTTTATACCCCATGGTCCATATCAACACATGCATACCCTCAGATCCATTCCCTGCTCTTCATAGACTTGTTTGAGGTCCTAGAAGAATAGCCTTGTTGGATGACTTCCAGTTAGTTTTTGCCAGTGGAAAGCACTGGCAAAAGCTATGAATGGGAAGAGAAAGACATCGGGGTCTTTTCCTCCCGCTCCTGCACTGCTTCAGGGCTGGCTTCAACCTTGTCTTTCCATGACTACAGCTCCTATTGGGTGGTACCCTCTGTGAACCAGCTCTCTCTGGGAACACCACTTTCTTCCCTTTCCCCCTCAACTCTGAGTATGAGGATGGATTCCTTTGGCTCCAGATCTGGAAATGCCTTAGTGTCTCCAGTCTGCTCCTTTGATCTTTTCACATGTGTGAGTAGTAATTTCTTAGAGTTTTCTGACCTTAAATGATGGACAGGGAAGATGCTATGTTTTTAATTTGTTTTCATTTCTGCATGATTAGTATATAACCAGTGTATGATTGTTCCTATTGTTTTAATTTTGTATGGTTTACACTGTCAATTTCAGGTTGAACAATCCCAGACCCTCATTCTGTAGTGCTGTAGCCACAATTACATAGTGCTTAAGTTAGAGACCAAATTCTAGCAGGTGATGAACAGAGCTGGGTAATGATAAGGTTTAATATACTGTACTTGACAATTGGACAGGACATTAATTTATTCAATAAACAAAATATTATCAATTGACTACATTTATTAAACATTTTATAAGGACAGTAGATGAATAAGGTAACATAGCTACTGACTATTATTGCCTTCCCATTAGAACAGACCTTCTTTTATAAAGGTCTAATTTTACTATCTACTATAGTTTAGAGGTGGAATGTGCCCCCAAAATCCCATTTCTTGAAGGCTTAGTCCCAAGCTGAACAGTGATAGAACAGTTAAGTATGGGGCCTGTTGGAGGTTGTCAGTCACTAGGATATTCCCTTTGAGGAGACAGTAGGACCCTGATCCTTTCTAAACTCTCATTTGTTTCCCAGCCTTTTAAGTGAGCAGGTTTACTACACCACTTACATCATAATGTTCTACTTTGCCAAAAGCCAGAAGCAACAGGCCTTCATGGACTGAAACCTCCAAAACTATGAGCCAAAGAAAACTTTTCTCTTTATAAGTTGATTAGCTTCAGTATTTTTTCAGTGATGGAAAGCTAATGTGCTACCTTTCTTTCCCTGCTCCTAGTCTCTCTTGAAACTACTCTTGTCAGGTTTTGTCTTTACCACAATATTTTAGCAGCTTGTATCTAGGTGTAGATCATGGATGATCAAAGCACTACTAACTCCAGTGTTGAGTTCTTGTCTTTAACTTTCCTGGCCCATCGGCAGTAGTTAATTCAACTGGTCATGACACACCACGCCCCTTGTTGTTCTTTTGTGTCCTCATGGGCTCTCTTGCCATTCCTTCCTCACCTTCCAGTCCTTTAAATATGAAGATGTCCTCATGATTCAGTCCACCAATGCACTTCCCCCTCTAAATTCAGCTTTAAATGCCAGTTTTACATGGATCCCTTACAGATTATGTCAAAATTGGATTTTTCTCCCTGGTGTTTCCAAACTGGACACCCATGTATCTTCCTGCCTTCAGGAAATCTCCACATCTATATCTATAGTAACTCAAACTAAAGGAACCCATAATTTACCTTCTACTCATCATTTCAAATACTATTTTAGAATCCTTCCCATTGGTTATGTGTGCTAGATCCTGATATAAGTACCTTTAAATATTAACTAATTTAAGACTAATAAAGACTTTATGAAATAAGTAGGATTATACACCCAGTTTCACAGGTAAAGAGATGGCGGCATTAGGTGGTAAGTCATGTGCCCAAGGCCACGCACATGATGGAGTAGCAGTTGTGAATACCAACAGCCTGGCTACAGAGGTGGTAAATTTAATCACTATCCTTTACCACTTCTTATGTTTCATGGCCTCCATATCTTGGAATTCTGCTTTACTAATCTTGACTCTTTGCATGAAATATTTCAGCAAATCCTACTAGCTCTTCTTTGAAATGTCTGGATAGCCCAGAATCTTACTACTTTATCAACACTTTCCCCACTACCCTCCTTCTCTTGGGCACCATCTGGTCTGGATTTTTTTTAAAGGATTTTACTTTCCTGCAGCTCAGAGGATTGAACCAAGAGCCTTGAACATAGTAGGCAACTGCTATACCACTGAGCTCTGCCTCCAGCCCATTGTTTGGTTTTTTTATTGGAGGAGTCCCTCATTGGCTTTGCTTCTTCCTTACTTCACCATTGGAAATTCTAGGATTCCTGTACTTGGATCCTCACCCTTGCTTTATTCTTTCAGAATAAATGCCAACATGCTTACAGCAATCCATAAGAGCTCTGCATGATCTCCATACGCTGAGCATATTCAGTCTCTCTCATGTCCTCTGACTTTTTTGGAAACATTTGTCTCTTGCTTACTCTGCTCTTTTCTAGTTATAATGTTCCTGTATTTTCTCCAAAAATCCCAGATATGCTTACATTTTGGGAGTCTTTTCATGCACTATTCTTAAATATCATTTCTCATTTTCTTGACATCCTCAGACATTTCTCAAGCTTTACCTTTTCAAAGGCATTCTGGTCATTTATTTAAAGCATCACCTCCCCCAACATTCTGCATCTTTCTTTCCTGCTTTTCCTCTGTAGCCTAATGTATATCATTTTGCTTATTAACCTCCCTCCCTTCAATAAAATACAACTTACATGAGGATATTTTCAATTTGGTTCCCTCCTCTATCCTTTTCAGCTCTTAAGACAGTACCTGGAACATAAGTGCTAGAGCAGTCTTTCCTGAGGGCATGAGACATGGGCTTTCCCGTTAGTATTTGTTAACTTTTCTAACTTAGTTTAAATAACTTTATGTAATAAGATATCTTTCAAGAAAAAATTAACATCTTCCATCTGAGCCACACAATTCCAACTGCAATTTTATAATGTATATAACATTGCACAAGTCTTCTTATGTGCCTTTATGGTACCCACCAGAGCAAAGTTTCTCTCCTCTGGGATTTCAGTAATTCTGCTTCTCCTAGATTTCCATTATCTCTTCTCCCTTCCAGATGTTTGTCTTACCACATCTTTTAAATACTATTACTCAAAGTTGTATCTTTCCTACCGATTTTCTTGAGTTACCTACTAATACTATCTACTTCTTCCTGAAAATATGTAAATTTTGCTTGTATCACTAGAATTCCACCGGACATGACCTTAAAAATTTAGTCAGTGACTTTCAGGATGCAATATGTAATGGGCTGTTGATTTCCTAAATTTACCTTAAAATCCAGCAGAATTCTTCAGAATCAGCTCCTCTCTTCTTTTTACAACTTTTGCAACTCAGTCTCTGAACCCCTGTATTACTGGTTTTACCTTTGCCTCTTCATTCTTGGACTCTTTTCCAGTTTTTCATTCTTTCCTCTGCACAAGAGTGCTCAGAATTAGATAATGAGCATTTTTTTCTTTTCTTTTTTTTTTTTTTGCAGTCTACCATAGGTGATCAAGACCACTCTCATTAATTCAGATACTATCTATTCTTGTTAATTCTGAAATTAATATTTTAGATTATGATAATAACTATAGCTACTTGCATACTCAAATCTCCAGTTAGACATTTCACAAATATCTCAAACGAACCATATCCCAAACTGGTTTTTTTCTCTCAAATTTTTCCTATATTTTCCCTTATTTTATCTCATGAGGCCACTACTGAATACTCAAGCCTGAATTGTGAGAATCATTCTCATAAATTCCCTCTTTCCCATCATACAACTGCCAACTCCTGTAAATCCTACTACCTAAAGACTTTCATAAATACTTTTTTCACATTTTTCATTACAAATCTTATACTCTAAATCCCCATCGTTTTTCTCTTTAACAATTGAAAGAGCATCCTAATTGAACACTATGCCTTCATTTGCATAACTCTTAGCAAATTCTTTATACAGCAGAGTAATCATTTTAAAGACTAAAACTCTGTTCATGTCATCCCTTCTTTAAATCTTCAGTGAGACTTATTGCTCCTGGGAAAGAAAATTTTTCATTATTGTCACCATTTACCTCTCCAGGATTATTTCAAGCCATTCTTTTCCTTTACAACTGAAAAATTATGAAATTGTGTTTGTTTCTCCAGTTCTTCTCATTGAGGATAGGCATGCTTCAACTTATTGTTCTTTGCTTTATTGTACTTTGCAAATACTGTGTATGTTTTTTGTTTTTGTTTATTACAATTTGAAGGTTTGTGGCAACCTTGTGTTGAGTAAGCCTAACCATGCCATTTTTTCCAATAGCATATGTTCATTTTCTGTTGTCAAAATTTGGTAATTTTCACAATATTTGGAGATCAATTATTATTAATTATCATTATTGTATCTGTTATGGGGATCTGTGGTCATTGATCTTCAATGTTATGGTTGTAATTGTTTTGGATCATCACAAACTGAATCTATAGAAGATGATTGTTATGCTTTGGACCTGAGCATATGTCCCCCAAAGGCTCATGTGTTCAAGGCTTGGTCCCCAGTGTACCAATGTTCACAGGTGGGTCTTTTGGAAGATGATTGGATCATCACTTTGGCCTTATCAACAGACTAATCCATTTATAGATTCATAACTTCATGGGCTATTGGGGTGTGTGGAAGCTTTAGGAGGTAGGATTCAGTTGTATGAAGTAGGTCACTGGATTACACCCTTAAAGGTCATATTGGAACACTTTCTCCCTCTCTTTATTATTCCTTGACACGATGAGTTAAGTGGCTTTCCTTCTTCATATGCATCTATCGTGACTGCTTTGCCACAGCCTAAAAGCAATCAGACCAAATAACCATGGTCTGAAACCTCTGAAACCATGACTCTAAATAAATATTTCTTCCCTTTAAATTGTTTGTCTCAGGTGTTTTGTCACAGCAATGGAAAGCTGACTAACATAATGATGAACTAAATCAATAAATATTATGTGTTTTGATTATTCCACTAACTGCCCATTTCTCCATCTTCCTTCCTTTCCTAAGGCTCTCTACTCCCTGAGACACAACAATATAGAAATTGGCCCAAGTATTAACCCTACAACTGTCTGCAAGTATTCAAGTGAAAGGTAGAGTTGCAAATCTCTCACTTTAAATCAAAACCTAGTAATTGTTTAGTGAGAAAAGCATGTAGAAAGCTAAGAGACTAAAATCTAGGTCTCTTGCACCGGTGAGTAAGGTTATGGATGCAAAGGAAAAATTAAAAGTACTGCTCCAGTTGCCAATATTGAAAAATATTAGTGTTGTACAGAAGAGCAAGCCAACCACAACATCCATTAAGCCAAAACCTGATCTAGAGCAAGACCCTAATTCTCTTCTTTTATTAAAGATTAGAAAAGTAAGAAAACTGTAGAAATTTGAAGCCAAAAGACATCAGTTCATGAAATTTAAGGAAAAGCAATTTCCATAATATAAAATTACATGATGAAACTCAGTGCTGCTGAAGAAGTTGAAGAAAGTTGTCCAGAAAATCTAGCTAAAATAACTGATGAAAGAGCTACACTGAGCAACAGATTTTTCAATGTAGGAAAATCAGCTATATATTGGAAGAAGATGCCAAGGAGTACTTACATAGCTAGAGAGGAAAAGTCAATTCCTGGCTTCAGATCGTCAAAGGACAGGTTGACTCATGTTAGGGGCTAATGCAGCTGGTTACTTTAAGTTGAAGCTAATGCTCATTTACCATTCTGAAAATCCCAGGGCCCTTCATATTGATGCTAAATCCACTCTGCCTGTGCTCTATAAATAGAATCGCAAAGCTTGGATGACAGCACATCTGTTTTCAACATGGTTTCCTGAATATTTTAAACCCACTGTTGAAAACTATTGCTCAGGGAAAAATGATGCCTTTCAAAATATTATTGCTCATTGACAATGCACCTGGTCACTCAAGAGTTCTGATGGAGATATACAATAGGATTAATGTTGTTTCATGCCTGCTAACCCAGCATCCATTCTGGAGTCCGTGGATTAGGGAATAACTTTGACTTTCCTGTATCATTATTTAAGAAATATGTTTCATCAGGTAATAGTTACTATGATGATTCCTCTGGTAGATCTGGGAAAAGTAAGTTGTAAACTTCCAAAAAATTTCACCATCTAGATGCTTTTAAGTACACTCATGAGTGATGGAAGGAGATAAAAACATCAACATTAATGGGGGTTTAGATGAAGCTGTTTCCAGTCTTTCTTGCTGATTTTGAAGGGTTCAAATCTACAGTGGAGGAAGAAATTGCAAATGTGGTAGAAACAGTGAGATAATTAGAATTAGAAATGAAGCCTGAAGATGTGACTGCTTGTTGCAATCTTATGAGAAAATTTTAATGGAAGATGAGTTGTGACTTACAACTTAATAAAGAAAGAGGTTTTCATAGAAAGAATCTACTACTGGTGAAGATACGCATGTTGATGAAATAACAATGAAGAATTTAAAATATTGCATAACTTTAGTTGTTAAAGCAGTAGCGGGGGTTGGGAAGATTGACTCCAATTTTGAAAGTACTAGTCGTGTGGGTAAATGTTATCGAACATCACCTGCTACAGAGAAATTGTGTGTGTGGTGTGATGTGGTGTGTGTGTGTGTGTGTGTGTGTGTGTGTGAAGAGAAGAATCAATGTGACAAACTTGATTGTCCTGCCTTATCTTTAGAAATTGTGACAGGCCACCTCAACCTTCATTAACCAACACCCTGATCAGTTAGCAGCCATCAACATCAAGGCAACAGCCCCCATCAGCAAAACCATTATGAATTTTCACTGAACGTACAGATCATCATTAGAATTTTTAACAATGAAGCATTTTGATATTAAAGTACATTTTTTGACATATTACATTTGTACACTGAGGACAATACAGTGCACAAATAACTTTTGAATGCATGTGGAAACCAAAAATTTTATGACTTACTTCTCTGTGATATTTGCTTTATTGTGATAACTGGAAATAAGCCAATCATATCTCTGAAGTATATCTGTTTACTGTTTTTGGAGGTAGGATATTTACATTTGTTCATCCTCTCTGGAATACTTGTAATGCCATTTTGAGATATTTCTCTAAGGCTTGGGTGTACATCAATGGTAGAGTACAAGCTTAGCATGTACAGCACTCTATTTCAATCCCCTCCCACCCGACACACATTTTCTTCACTTGTTCAAATACATGCTTATAACTAACACTTAGAATTTGGGTTACATATTGATTATCCATATTGTTTTAGAACATTTCCAGTGTTTTGTGCATTCTGTTGTTTTCAATCTATAAATGTTTTACAAAATTTATAAACTGATTATTCCTCAAACATAGGAACCCCTATGAAATTACACTCATCTAAGATCTAATCAGTTTTATAAATTTTAAGTGTCTATTGGTTTCTTATAATTTCTTTATATATAATTAAATTATTATTGTGGGTAATAATGAAAGTTATTAATTTATGAAGAGTTTTGGATATTTTGGCCTTTGGATGCTTCCCAAAGCAATATTCAGGTCAATGTTATTTTCTCAAAGTGAAATAAACAATAATGTGTGATAACTAAAACATGGCAATTTAAAATTATTTTTTGGAAATATAAATGGTAAGAAAAATTTCAAAATTAAACTCATGCTATTAACCACAACATTATATGATTATATTGTCATTTTTCCACTAAGCAAAGACTATATAGCATAAAGTCTACAGACATAATATGAAACACCCTGGTTAAAAAATGCAAATTTTTCAATATATAGAAGGTTCAACTTGTAGGCCCACCTAATCCACTTTTCCATATTAGTTTTATTCATCAACATAAAAAATTATGATAAATTATTTCATTTGACATTATTTGTTAAATAAGCACTAAATTTCAGAACATAGGACCAGAAAAAATAATCTACTTTATAAATAATGATATAATAATTTGAACATATTTCCAAACATTATTTAACTAATTATATGGCACTAAGTATACCTGGATTCTCTACAGTTATCATTGAAGAACTGCAAGTTGAATTTTCTACCAACACCAATGCTGTGATAAATTCCCAGCCTATTAGTTTTTCCTAATTATAAAAACTGTGACACTGGAAAATGATAATGAATATAGCATGCATCTAATTGCTTCTCCACCAACTGCAAGAATATTTTATTTAAAGCAATTAAGAAATTGTGCTTTGACAGGTTTCAAATTTCATCCATCTGCTTACATATAATTTTCTGGATGGATATATGAATATTAATAGCAACTCTGTAAACAGGTGCTTCAATTCTTCTCTTTGTGAAACAATTTTGTAACATGTGCATGGCCCTGGTCAGTAATGACCTAATTTTGTCACTGTTTACTACCTAATATTTCAAATGGCAATGACGTCATTTACCCTATGAGTTGCATCTGCTCCCCATGCCATTGATATACATGTATGTATATATACATATATTCTTAGCAGTCATTTTTGTAACAAACAGCAACTGTAGTTGAGGGTGGGGAAGTTAGAATCTGAGAAATGGTAATTATCTTTCTATTTGTGATAGAGAAATGAATATAGTAAAAACACATTGTGTTTATATACATGATTCACATTGGTTTAATTATCTCTTTCTAATAAATTAAGATAAACAGACTTAGTGATATTCTCCTTGAACTGTTCACTGTATTGTCACAGATGAGATGAGATTTTAAACACCTCATGCATTTTGTTCCCAGTGAGAACACTACCAAAGAAATTCTAATTGTTTGAATATATAATTTTGATGTTCCTGGCCTGCATTTTTGTTTTCTACTTTTATGTTTAAAGTTCAACAAAAAATATTTAAATACTCATCTCAATCTTAGTATTATTGTGAACTTGATCTAGTTCATTAAATAATTTGGAGTTATTTGAATATAGTTTCTTAAATTAAATGTGTTATTTAGGTTGGACATAAGAGGAATTATAAAAGACTATTTTAAAACCAACCTAAAATACACTAACAGAATTTTGTGACTACAAATGGCATGAAACAATTAGATGGAGACCTAAATATTAATGAAAGTCATAATTCATTCACACTTCCAAAAGAAGACTAGAGGAATATTTTAATGCTTCTACCACTATGTTAAGATTAGAGGTCTCATATGTGTAATCTATTAATTTGCTCCAAATAGTACCCTAACATAATCCAACATTTAAGGAAATGACACCACTAAACTATGAGAAATCAAACACAAATATTATGGATAATAAATCAGAAACCTAAAGAAAAAAGTGTCAATAAAGGAGATACTTATTTAACCTAAAAGACATTTAACATGATTCTAAAATAAATGGAATATTTAAGATCATAATTACACATAGATCACTCCTACCTTTGAGAAGTTTACAATCTACTCATTTGAAAAAGCGAGTTTATAACAGAAAAATGATTTTTTAAAAAAACTGCATACTAATAGCTTTTAGCTTTACATGCATACATCTGTATGTACATATATATATACACATAAATGACATATATATTTCCACTATATGTGAATGTGTATGTGTGTGTGTTTATATATAGGGGTGTGTATGTGTATGTGTGTGTGTGTGTGTGTGTGTGTGTGTGTGTGGTATACATTATACTTTAGATACTAGGTGTCCCCCAAAAGCTCATGTGTAAAACCATGCAAGAAAGTTTAGAGGTGAAATGATTGAGTTATGAGAGCTTTAATCTAATCAGTACATTAGTCCACTGATGGAGATAAATAGAGTGGTAACTGTAGACAGGTAGGGTATGACGGGAGGAGGTGGATCACTGGCAATGTGCCCTCTGTGTTTACATTTTGTCAGTAGTGAAAGGAGCTCTCTGTTCTGATTGTCATGTTCTGAGCTACTTTCCTCTGTCACACCTTCCTTTCCTGATATTCTGCCTTGCCTCTGGCACAGAGCAATGAAGAAATTGTTCTTGTTAGGTCTTTTGATTAAAGCAATGAAGAACTGATATATATATATAATACATTTAAAATGGAAATGAGATGAAATTTCAAGAGGGTTTTTTAAAAATTTTTACTTCAGCATTATATTGGTCCCCAGTATTTCTTCTTCTTTCTCCTCCTCCCTTCCTTGTTTCCCTTCCTCTGATCTACTGGCCTTTCTTCCATTTATTTATAGCTTTGTTTAAAATGGTGCTTTATAGATATACATAAAGGTGAAATCCACTGTGGTATATTCATATATGTATAGGGTGTAGTTTGGTCAATTTCATTCCAACTTTCCTCTCTTTTTCCTCAATCCCCTTTTCCTGGTCCATTGATTTCCCTTCTATTTTAATAAGATGCACCAATATCCTCCCTTTTTTCCCCATAGTTTGGTTTTCTGCATATGAGAGAAAACAATTGACACTTGAGTTTCTGAGTTTGGCTTATTTCATATAGCATGATGTTTTCCTATTCAATCCATTTACCAGCAAATACCATAATTTCATTCCTCTTAATGGCTGAGTAAAATTCCATTGTGTATATATACCACATTTTCTTTATTCACTCATCTTTAAGAGATCTGTATAAGTCACAGAATTTTATGATGTAGCATAGGCTTTACATAGTTCTTTTTTGGACATAAAATATATCCAATTTGTGCAAAACTAGTTTCAAGTCAAAAGTGTGTAACGTGTTGAAGTATTAAGTATCAAGTAGAAAAAATACTGAAACAGTTTTAAAAATTACATCTTCCAATGTAAAGCCTATTATTTAACAATTACTTTCTAAAATTTAGAATAAATATGACAATCTCCATTGGAATTTATAAATTCTAAGAGAAAAGGGAGAAGTAAAGATGTAGGATGATTGACAACTTTGGATCAATGTGATGATTGTATCAATTTCAGGTTCTCTGCTAACAATACGTGTCTGATTGGACACCACTGGCTTTATTGGGAAGTGGATGGAATATAATATACCTTGCAGTGCATTAGTTGTTTGGGTTGATTGGATAAGAGACAAATTTCACATGGAGGAGAGGCCGAATCCCATCACTGTTACAATTATATTGAACACCAGTACAATAAAACCCTGTTGCTTCTTCCATCTGCTGCAAATTAATAAAAAAATTTCAAGCTCCTTGTTTCCAGAATTCTGCATGGTTTCCTTTCAGTAAATTGAAATTTGTTTACATATGTATACTCAGTATTAAACTAAGTGACTAAGTCTATAAGCACCATCTATTTTTAAGTAGATATCTCTGTCTTTTCTTTCACATTCTGTAGTAACAGCTAATAGACCTAACACAATCTGTGCATTACATCATAACTTTTTTATTATACATTAAGCGATGAAATAAAGGAAAAAAATACGGCATTAAAACAAATCAGCATTTTTTGCTTGGGATAAAATAAAAAAACTTTGAAAGTGTTGAGAATTGAAGACCACATCTTCTTTGTGACCAATTTATAACATCTTTACCGTAGTGTTCCATGAAAGTGTTCTAATATTAAACAAGACATACCATTTATTGAACTAATTTACCATTAGAATGCAGCCTAAACACTTGCAAACAAATAAAGAAATGGATTTATCTGAGCTTTTACTTTACTCATCAATTTGGTGCTGTCTATCTTTAGCTATTAGATGCTTGAGGACTACTGAGATTTTGAAAACAAACAACAGAAAACTAATCCGATTGAAGCAGCTTTCTAAGTAACATTTTTTTTAACCATTTATCAAACCTCTTTGCTCTGTTAGGCTTCACAAAATGACAAGGCTATTTTAGAGCCATAAACCTCAATGCCCCGTGCAGTTATGGCATGCAACCAAAGACGACTGAAGAGAAAATGAAGCCGTAATTGACTACAGCTGCTCACGCCTAACATTTCCTAACAGCATCCCAGTACTCTTAGGTGGGTGTTTCTTTCTCTCTCCCAAACACAGAGTATGTATGCCTCCCATGATTTATCAACCAGGTAAACTGAAGGAGCTTCACAGTGGTCCCTGGTGTCTCCTCCTGGCCTGGGGCCCAGAGTGATCCTGCACCCCAAATGCCAGTGATTGGTATGTGTTTGATTGCTATTCACTTGTTACATTCAGTGCTCAGGATGAAAGTAAAATGACAGTAATTTTCTTTGCTCACGTGTCATTTTTAACCTGGTGCAAGGCTTTGTCTTCAAATCACGGGGAAGTGCTCTGTCCTTTGGAGGTTGCTATTAAAATATAGAAGGGAACCATTACATTTTATTGGCTTAGCCTTTCCCTGCACTGCCTATAAAAACAGACATTGCTTTAAAATCTTTCCCTAATGTCTACCTTCTTGGGGGTGGAGCTGACCTCAAGAAGTTTACTACTTGTCTTTTAGTTAAGACTAATTAACTTTGACTTTGTTGTTAGGGCACCCTAATCTGAAAGTTCATCTTAAATAAATTAAAGAAAAACGGTGTTCAGACCAAGCACAAGATAGTAACTGTTTATAACTTTATACATTGTTATTTCTTTTCTTTTTGTTGACCTCATGGATCTTAGAAGAACATTTTGTAAATGTGAAATCAGTTCATCATTCCTTGCTAATGAAATACTCTTCGCGGCTGAACACTTTTTTTTTTTAAAATGAAGCTGACTGGTTGTGTTGGTAGCTCTTTTTCATATAACAAATGCAATTGCAATTAAAGCCATCATGAAATATAGGAAATAACTTTTTCATGAATTATTGTATTGTTTTATTATTAAAACACTAGCACTAACCTGGACATAAATAACTTGTTCACATTGATTTTTATTTATAATATTAACCTATGGTCATTGGTGAAAGTGTCAGAATAAATAAGTCACTTAATTTTCTTTTTCTGGAGAATCTGGATTATGTATTTTTTTGCATATAATAATTTGTATTCAAAATTAATATGTAGAAAATACTTTGTTATAACTTTATTGAAATTACCATAGTGAATTCACAGTAACTTGGATAAATTATTTGCATTACTCAAGAATTTCAGAGTAAAACATTTAATATTAACCCAGCTCTATTCAAATCTGAATAACAATGAAAAGTGATATTCCTATAATATCTTACTTTAAGATATCAAGTTTATCAATATAACTGGGTAGTGTTTTAACTAAATGATGATCAAAATAACCCTGAATAATAAAAATTGTTATAAGGCCATAATTTTTATAATTTTAATTTTTTTTCATTATCTTTTTTTTATATTGTTTTAGTCGTTGATGGATCTTTATTTTATTCATTTATTATTTACGTGGTGCTGAGGATCGAACCCAGTGCTTCACGCATGCTAAGGCAAGTGCTCTACCGCTGAGCTACAGCCCCAGTCCTCATTATCTTAATTTACATATACTTGTCTAAAAAAGTATTGGTCATAAGAAAAATTTGTTATCTTCCTCTAAATTGCAGAAAAATAAAAAATAACCCAGAAATATAGCTTTACTTAAACATAAGAAGTTTGCTTTTCTAAACACAATGGATCACAAAGCTGAACACTACTGATCAATGGTCAGATCAAAATATATTGTTTGTCAAAATGGAGCCAGTATTCTGAAAATTACAAAAGTAACATTTTGGTGGGAGATACTGGGGATTGAACACAGCGTATTTTACTATGGAGCTATATCCGTAGCCTTTCTTATTTTTTGACTTAAAATTTTTTTTTTTTTAAATTTTGAGACAGGGTCTTGCTAACATTGCCCAGGGTATCCTGGAACTTGTGATTCTACTGGCCTTAGTCCCTTGAATTACTGGAATTACAGGAATGTCACAGTGCCCAGACATAAATTATGTTTTCCAACAGATTCTTTTGTATGTAAGCATTGTATGACTGCTTCAGATGATGGCAGAAGTCATGAGATAGACTTCTCTGCAGCTGGCTGACACCTTCATATGTGATACTACTGATGGGCATTAGTGCCACTACAGTTCAGGATGATTGAAAGAAATGCTTGTAGCATTCACGTACTAATATGTGTACCCAGTACAGAGATTTTAGATCTATACACTTCTATGTCTTTTTACTTTCTCAATTTCCCCTCATATATAACAATCAGCACTCTACAACATCTTTGTTAAGAGAATTTGCAAAGCCTTTTATTGTCTTATCCTTTTTTCTGAGTTTAGAGTGTTCTCTTAAATAAAACCTTTACAGTAGCACATAAAGAAAAACAGAAGACCATCACTTGGACCAAAAAATGTTTTCTGATTTCCCTTATGCATAATTTTATAGATTGTAAAGAAACAAGATTTCCGTAGTGATTACAGTATGGATTTGTTACTGTCTGAGAGGGTTAGAGTAGTGAAATGTTAATGTAGCTATCTGCATCTTTGGTAACCTGTCTTGTGTATATAAAAGAAAATTTACTAAGCAATTGTTCAATCCTCATTTCCAAAATGTTCATACCAAGAATCTAAACTTCACATAATAACATTCTTTAGGCTGTAGCATCTGTCTGCCCTGGAACTAATCACATCTCCAGCACTGTCGAAAACTAACAATGTGCCATAACAATTATGGCAAGTGACCTAACTAGGGTGTGCCTCAGTTTATTTATTTATTTTTTTCCTCATAAAATGATGATAATGCTATTGGGCTATTTGGAGAATTAATACAGTTTAAAAATATTTTAGCTTAATACTCCCACAATAAGTATAATACATAATACTACCACAACTATTGTAATTATGATAAAATCTTTCTATATTATTATTGCTGAATGTTTATATTGACATTGAATTAATTTCAGTGTGACAGTGGAATAAATAAAGATTCATTAACCAAACAACTTTGCTATCAATATGGTTGGCAATTCACCAAATGCACGACCTTGGCCAGTTTATTTAACCTGACTAAACCTCAAGTTTACTGTTTGTAAATTGAGAAAAATAAATAATTTGAGATGATTAAGAGAATTAAACAACATAAAACTATCAGTGCTTGCTGGTACACAGAAAGTATGCAATAATAAGCTACATCAGTGTTATTTTCATTAAGAGCTAAATGATCGAATAAACAAAAAATATAATTTGGATCTCATGTTGTACATATATATTAAGAGGGGTAGCTGACTTTGTCCCACTATTCAAATATAGCTCAGCTGTCTTGAAATACTCCATACTTAACATGAACAAAGTAATGCCTTTACAGTAAGTTTACTCATCTCCTAAGAAGGGAAGTTAAAAAATGTTGTAGGTCTCTAGTTCACATAATATTTTCTCCTGTTCTAAATCCCTTACTTGCTCCTGTTTTACATTTCCATTAGTGCCTGAAGGAAAACTTATCCTGAGACATGAATTTTGATGTCAGTTTATTTTCTAAGAGAAAATTCTGGCAATTGAGAGAATCAAGCTTTATGACTGCTTTTTTCCCTTTATAGAAAAATACTGAAGCTTATGTCTAAGGAAAACTCTTTCTTTAAGCGATCAATTATTTTGTTGGGCACTCTTAAAGCTATTTCTCTGGTGGTTGTTTCATATAAGAAGGAATGTATGATATAAGAATGATGAGGGGGTGTGGTGGTGCATGCTTGTATTCCCAGGGGTTTGGGAAACTAAGGCAGGAAGCCTGCAGGTTCAAAGCCAGCCCCAGCAACTGTAAGAAACCCAGTGAGAAACCCTGTCTCATAATAAATAAATAAATAAAAAGGTCTGGGGATATGGCTCAGTGGTTGAATACCCTTGTGTTAAATCCCTGATACCCCCAAAAATTAAAAAATGAAAAGAACAATGAAAAATTCTATTTGAGATTCTCTCTCCCCCACACGCACTTTCCATCTCTTCTTCCCATTTTTCTCTATATACAGAAAAGAGGACTTAGACTTTTCGTTCGTGAATGCATGCCATTATAAACCCAGACATTAAATTTCATTATTAAAAAATAAGAATCTGAGTAACTTACCCTACCTGGGCATCTGTGCCATCTTGAATTAGGCAGTGCTCTTCATAGAAGAATTTGATCAACTTTCAAAAACAGCCAATAAGGCATCTATTCTCATGGTATATTTCCCCTGTGAATCTAAATATATTGTTCTGAGATGAGAAGCCTGTTTTTTGTAAAAGTATTTGTTGACTTATAATGACTTTTAAAATGATTGCTATTATAAAGAATAAAAGACTTTATGCTTTGAGTTCCTCTCTATCTTCTGTGTTTCATGGATACAAAACCAAAATCTTTGCAATTGGGTTTGCATATTTCTTGCATAATGTAAATATAAATTACAAAATTAACTAACTAGCATTTAGATATAATTAATCATGCGTTTTATTTATTTTTTACATAACCATTTAACATCATTAATGGTAAATGAGAGAAAAATATGCATTCATATGTTTTAATTATTTCTATAGGTAATAAATGCCAAACTTGCAACTTAAATTTGTCAGATATGTTTGTATCACAAAAATCACAAAGAAGCAATGATAATAAAGATTAATTTTACTATCACTGTATAATATATACCAAGATACTGCATACTTAAAGAAATCATATTGCAAACATTTGAACTCAGAAAGGTTTTTGTGATTTCTTTTTCATTAAGGCAATATCATCTTTGTGTTTTGTTTTTGTTTTTGGAAGATGACTGACATAACCAGTGAGAGTTTTATTTTAAAACCTTAGTTTTATTTTAAAATTTGATAAGTGATAGTTGATTAGTACTTAATTATAATCTCCTACTTTTGAATTGCTTCAATTATGTTGTGTCTTCCTGAAATTTTTGGAAATTCATTGAGGACAAATTTTTCTTTTCTTTTTTTTTTTTTAATATTTTTTAGTTGTCAATCGATCTTTACTTTATTTATTTATATGTGGTGCTGAGAATTGAACCCAGTGCTTCACACATGCTAGGCAAGCGTTCTACCACTGAGCCACAGCCCCAGCCCCGAGGACAAATTTTTCAAGTGGTCACATATGCACCAACTTTATGTACCTAGAAACTTGCTCAGTTCCCAGAATCAGTAGTTTGCTTGGCCTCACTATGATTTGTAAATTTACATCAAGTATCCAACTAAATTTTTATGCATAGGAGCAAATATTTATGAAATAATCTAGCTTTTACATGAAACAAATAGGTTAAAATTATTGTCAAAGTGAAATAGTAAAATTATAGCCTCAGTACTTGACATTTTTAAATAGTGTTTTATTGTAATCCAATTTTTCTAGATGCACTTCTGAGAGCTTGTATAAAGGTTTTATTAATAATTACACTTCCCTGTTTATTCCATATATTTCTATGTGTGAAGAATTTAAATTAGAAAAAAATATATATAATACAGTGTTGAAAAGAGAATTGCTGTTTCTTTAACCCTGCACTGTGAACAGTGTTATCTTCCCAAATTGAGAACACTTTCTACAAAAGACATACCTTTTCCTCCTTTTCATTTGAAACTTCTGCTCTAATTATAAACTGAGTATTTCTCAGTGTTATTAAATATAGAAGTGTTTCAATTGTTTTATATAAAATGCTATACATAGAATCAGTAATGTATACAACATGATTCTACTTTGAAAAAATATGCAAATCAATGAGAACAGCATTTCATTTGGATTATAAAAATGCCCTAAATTTATATGTTTGCATTTTTTCTTACTAGTATAAATGAAGACATGCAAAGATATTCACCAATTCAATTCCACAAGACCTAAATATGGAGTTAGAGTGATGCATTTGGTAGGTAAAATTACACTGGGGTAACAAGTGATCCCCAAATCCTGGGGTCTTAAAAACTTGAAGACCTATTTCTCTCTCCTGATGTTTTTCTTCCATCCAGGATTTGCAGGGGAGTTCTGCTCATCAAGACAGGCAGATTTATGGAGCACAATAATAGAGAAGCCAGTACCTTGTACACACCATTTTGCTGAGCCAGAGGGAAAGACGATTTGTGCTCTGAACACAATTAAGTTACATCTTTACTCAACACACAGGCCAGTAGTGTCATTTTTTCCAATCTCAAAATGTCCATAAAATGTAATGCTACTGTAATCCAGAAATAAGGGGTGACCAGCACAAAGGACTACCCCAGGGGGAAAGTAATTATTAATTTGTTCTTTGTTAATTTTTCTTCATTCTTCTTGGCATTGCTTATATTTTTTTCTTAAAAACATAAGCACACCTGGAATATTTACAATCCAGAGGCCAGTCTCCTGTCATCATCCCGTCTTCTCCATCACCATTGCTTTAATTATGGGACAAAGGATGCTTATAAAGAAACATATAAAGAAAACTCAGGCTTCATTAGGCATTTCTATATTCTCACCCCTCTTATTAAGAAGGTTTATAGTGCCAAATATGTGTCATAGATCCTCTCTCAAATGGCTTTTTAGAAACTTTTGTATTTGTTCTTTTTCTTTTTTTAAATATTTTTTAGTTGTAGATGGACACCATGTCTTTATTTTATTTATTTATTTTTATGTGGTGCTGAGGATTAAACCCAGTGCCTCACACACGTGAGGCAAGCACTCTACCACTGAGCCACAATCCCAGCCCTGTATTTGTTCTTTTTGGGCATACATGACAGTAGAATGTAGTTTGGTATGTATACATACTTGGAGTATAACTTATTCTAATTAGGATCCCATTCTTGTGATTGTCCATGATGTGGAGTTACACTGGTTGTGTATTCATGCATGAACATAGGAAATTTATATCCAATTCATTCTAGTGTCTTTCCTATTCCCATTCTCCTTTCTTTCCCTTCATTTCCCTTTGTCTAATCCAGTGATCTTCTACTCTCTCCCACCCCCATTATTGTGTGCTAGCATCTGCATATCAGAGAGAACATTCAGCCTTTGTTTTTTCTGGGATTGGACTTATTTCACTTAGTATAATAGTCTCCAGTTCCATCTATTTACCAGCAAATGCAATAATTTTATTCTTTATGGCTGAGTAATATTCCATTGTGTAAATATACCACATTATCAAGTGGATTTTATTATAGGTGGAAAATCAGGTGATGAATGAATATAGCATAAATGCCACAAACTTAAAACAGACTGGAAATTATTGCTGGAAGAGAATTTTGAACAAATTGTAGAAATTCATTAATGTCCCAGATTCTAGTCTATTTTTTCCTAGGGCTATTTTGGTGAAAATTAAAGTGATGTGGTTTGATCTAATGGAGAGGAAGGAGGAAGTAGACAAGTTTGAATGAGACAGAGGACTCAAAATATCCACCAGTGAAAAATAAATTTGGAAAGATTGAGGGACAAGCAATAAACCTCAAAACTAAGCTAAGGAATGTGGGTTTCATAAGTCTATAGAATACTGAAATATATTCACAGGGATTTAGAATTAAAATGAGACATCATTGATATGAGACTATATACCTTAAATATGAAGTGAGTAGTAAGAATTGGGCATTACCTTAATTTTCTTCCCCAAATTTCAATTCCAAGCAGTGACATCATAGCAAGGGATGAAGAACAAAATGTTATTGGGAGCAAACCTCCTGCCCACTTACTTCTCAAATATGGTGACTTCTGTGGAAGGGAGGAAAATCCATCATTGCTATAGAGGCTCCATTGCCATATTGCCACCCATGTTCTGCCATGATTTACAAATTCACTATCCTGTTGTTATTACAGAAATAACTACTATGATATTTAATATGCTGAAACAGTAAGTTAGGGAAACAAACATCCAATACACTGTTATTTGATTTGTTTTTGAAAAGATACATAATTGTAACAAATGTGCATATGAAATGTAAGCTGTATCAAAATCTGAGCAGCAATCATTTTTCCCATATAAGGAAAATGAGGTCCAAGATTGCTTGTTCTGAAATCAATTAATCAGTTGAGAAAACTCAAGGATAACCAATGAAAGAAAATATTATGTTCAAAGACTCTGAATTCATATTAGGAAATAAACAAAGAGACCATGACCTGTCTTTTTTTTTTAAACTGGGAATTGAACCCAGTGGTACTTTACTGCTGAGCCACATCCTCAGCTTTTTAATTTTTTTTGTTTTTTGAAACATGGTCTCACTAAATTGCTAAGGGCCTTGCTAAGGCACTGAGGTTTGAACTTGCAATTCTCCTGCCTCAGTCTCCTTAGTCTCTGAGATTATAGGTATGTGCCACAACACCCAGATTTTTTTTTATTTGAGGAACTTATTTTGTAATAAAGTTTAAGAAATATTCTTAAAACTAGTTTATATATGTTCCTGGCTCTTTTGGAATGCTCACATTCATACTAATTATTTTATTCCTGTTTTGTGGAAGGTTAAGTTCTATTTATTTGTTTTTGCCAAATTGGGAAGAAATTATCTAACATAAAATAAGCTTGTGAATTTTATAAATGTATTTTGATTGTGAGATGTACATAATTAATTCAGTGATTTAAATAAGACACTTTTTACAGTTGATGTCTTTATTGTAAGGAATTACATATTCAATTTCCACTATGAATAGTAGTTACAGTATTTCATAACAGATGTAATCCCCAAGTTCACCTGACTTAAGGAATTTGAATATTATTTGAAACAGATAATTCTGCTTAGTTTTAATTTTCTTCACCAACAAAAACATCATAAGGACAATTGTTGTGACTACCTGCAAGAACCCAGGATTCATGGAGACCAGTGAACTGGTGACTTTGGAATTCCTCCGCTAAGACCCTGTTTATAATGCTTTGCATTCTGTTTCATAAAACTGCAAATTTGTACCAAGTTTCTTGGGAAAAGTTCTTTTTTTTGTTTTTTGTTTTTTAGTACCAGGGATTGAACTCAGGGGCACTCGACCACTGAGCCACATCTCACTGAGCCCTATTTTGTGTTTTATGTAGAGACAGGGTCTCACTGAGTTGCTTAGTGCCTCGCCGTTGCTGAGGCTGAAGTTCTGGTTTTTAAAATTACAAAAAAAAGACCCTGTTTAGGTCTAGAATATTTTTGAGTATCTCTTTCTGTTTCACAGGGAAAAGTTGAGACACCATAAGTGAAATGACACAGTGAAGTTTTAGACTACTGTCATTTTTTATGAAATTAATTCCCAACTTTTATTACTAACTCTTACACTAAGAATCTCACTCTAACTTTGTTTGGATATGATTTTTTATAACATGTTAAGATCACATTGTAAGACTTTCTTTGGCTATTATCCAAAAATAATAAAATTCTGACCTGACCTGCCTCTCTTTTGAAAACTAGAAAATATCCCAAGAGAATGCAATTTTAGATCTCACACGTAATTTCCCATTCCCCTCCTATAAATCAGGCTTCTGTAAAATATTGAGTTATACCATTCACATTTCTGCAGATACTAAAATTTCCCATTCATTTTCCAGTCTGCATTCTTCAAGAGAAGAGATGTTAGCAGAGATTGTTAAGAGTTGTGGTAGTTAAAAAAGAATTGGCAGAATTCCAGCTGGGAAAACTTGTTGACATTTTGCCAATTCCTTTGTTAACATGTATTCCTAAGAACTGATATTCCATCAGTATGGTCCAGCATACCCAACCTGAGTGTAAAGATTTTGAAATATTTCTATTCTAGTAGATAAATAGCCACTACCCTGTACCTTTTAGTGTTCCTCTCCTACCCCAGTTTAACAATTGGCCATGTCCCCAGCACCCCTTGGCCCAATTTAATATTTTTACATCTACAAGATGATGTTTAGCATTATAAGTAGGCTTTGGGACCTTGCTCTAACTGGATGCCCTAAGGATGGCCACTAGTTTGATGAGTCAGTGCTCATTCTCTAGCAGTTGTTGAATACTTTGAATTTAATTATTGCTTCTAAGTATGTTTCTAAGCATGTGTAACAGAAATAGAAAAGTGGGAATGATGGCCATAATAATTCAATGCTGAAGCAGCTGAGAAGTCACAGAGTGGGAATATAGCCTGAAACTTAATTATCAGCATCAATTATTCTCTTCTCTGCAATTATTGAGTCTCTGTTCTGTCATTTACAGAACACTTTTGATGGCTTCCTATTACCCCAATGTGGATACAAAAATAATATGATGATTTGGGAGGCTGAGACTGGAGAATCGTGAATTCAAAGCCAGCCTCAGTAAAGGCGAGATGCTAAGCAACTCAGTGAGACCCTGTCTCTAACTAAAACACAAAATAGGGTTAAGGATGTGGCTCAGTAGTTGAGTACCCCTGAGTTCAATCCCTGGTACCTAATAATAATAATATAATAGTAATAATAATAATAAGAAGAAGAATCTTTTGTTCAAAAAATCATTAAATAAAATAATAAAATTGATCAAAAACATCTATGGTGAGGGGTGGGATATATTAAGCACCCATAAGATGGACATGAGGGAGAATATAGGAATAGATTATTGGTTCATCTCTGGGATAAACTTATGAGTATCTTGTTTAATTCATTTTTCTATTCAAAATATAATTATTGAACTTATATTTATAGAAAATTAGAGATATAAAAGCAAATGAGAGATATCTTCCTTCATTAATTGTCATCTAACAAGACTCTAAAGCAAATTATATTTACTTTTTAAGGACCAACTCACTGAAAATTTTAATTTACCTCTTTAATTTTAATTTATTTGTTCAATTTTTCCTATAAAGGTATAAACTTTGATGATTATAATTCATTACTGCATGGGAGAAATAAAGTCTTTTGCTGACAAAGAAGTATTTCTTATTTATTGAAACTGTCCTTCTATTAACTCCATACAAATAATACAGTTGTCAGCCTTGAAATAAAATGTGTAGTTTATTGAGTAAAACATACAGTACATTATACCAACTATATTTACCTTGTGGCTTCCTTGTTTCATTAGGAGCACTTTCTTTGTTTGTCCTGTATGAAGTGGTGAGAGTTTAATGAATTGCTCAAGGTGAAAATATCAGGGATAGACCTTATTTTACCAAATACTTACTGTCTGACTTTTTGGCCCATTGTTCTTTATAGCCCAACAATAAATTGATTACTGTTCATTCCAAATAACTATAAAAGTATCTTCTCAAATTTATTTTGCTACAATAGTAATATTGCATTCTAGTTTCCATTACTAAAAAATTAGAACAAAGGAGAAAAAATATCATAACTTTTTATTTCTCTGGGGAGTAGGAAAGAAGAAATAATTTAGTGAGTGGTTACAATGTGGTCAATTCTGCAGCAAGTGTAGGAATTTACTATCCATGACTCTGTAAGATGATTACTACCTCTCACATGCTCTACTTATTAAGGGTAAAATACATTTAGAGCTTGTCTAAGAGTTCTAGGCTGCCAAGTGACACAGATGGAAATCAAAGCCTGTGCTATTTCTCAAGACCTTTCTGATATTCTATGAAGATGTCTTAATATATTAAAGTCATTTTTGCTGTATCAAATAATATCTGTAGGTATAATACAGGATATTCTTAAACAGTCCACTTCTTTACATTTCCCTACACTCCACTGTAGTGACAGAGATGACAGAAAATATTCAAATCATGGAAATGAGAGGACCTTACAAAATCACTCATGTGTGGCCATTTATCCTTTTAAACTCTTTCAGTAAAAAATGGATTTCTTGAGAAGGCAGCTGATTCCACATTTGAATGACTTTTTGCTTTTGAATTGGCTGCAATTGTGTTAGTGTTACTTCCTCCACTGGGAATCATGCAGACTAATGATTGTTTATAGGAAAGAGCATATGTGCTGCAGGTTTAGCCAGTGATATTTTCAACCATCACAACCACCACATAACTAAGCCTTTTTTTATTTTGAACATTGGGTGACTTAGAGTCCAGGGATCAAAATGACCCAGGTTTTCCAGGTAGGTTCTGCTACTGAACTCAGCTCCATTTGACTGCAGGTCATGTGTTCTCTACTTTAGGACAGCCATTAATGAATTATTAAAACAAAAGCAAATGCTTAAGAAAAATAGGTCTTCAAATATTTGAAAGTAGAACATTTCCATAAATCTTTTCTTTTTCACACCAAGAACACTTCATTTGTTCAATATTTGTAAGACCTGGTCTCCAGGCAATTTGGAGTTGTCAACTTTGGGCACTAGAAGTCAGCATGGTTCCTCAAATGTTGTCAACCAGTACCTACTGGAGTGGAATGTTAAGTCTTAGTTCCATATCAAGCAGACTACATCTTAGCTTATTTTGACAAGGCTTTGGCTCATTATGTCTTTTCAGTAAACTATATATCCTGTGTCTTGTTTTCCACTAATTTCTATTAAGCAAAGTCTCCCCAGTCCTGTGTTACTCTAGTTTGACAATGAATGCAGGAATTTAAATATATGTCCTTTCAATTCTTACTATGACTGGTTTCTGATGATGAACCACTTCTTCTCATACTTGTTACATCTAAAAAACTAATGTATGTGTACTATCTTTCTTCATATAGTGCTATTTTTAAATTGGGAAGCTACATCTTATATCCTATATCTAGGACAACAAAAGATCCTAAAGAAGGGAAGCTCTTTGTCTTTCTAGCAAGAAAAGTGTGAAATTGGGAGACCTTGATAATTCATTCTCTCAGTAACTATTTATTGACAACTGTCTATGTCCTCAATATAATGGCAGAAAGCTAAATGACAGAAATTCTCTTACTCCACGAGTTTACATTCTAGTGAGAATATGTGTGCAGGTATTGAACAAATATATGATGGAAATATAGAGGGTGTTAATAATGATGTTGTGGGGAGAAACCAGGAAAAAGCTGTATAGAGAGTGTCAGGCGTGGGGGTGAGTGGTGCAGAGCAGTTTCATGCTAAATTCTTCACATAAACCTTCATCATGGTCATTGTGATGTACTGTAATTATTTAATATTAGAACCCTTTCCTTTATGGTAAATTACCTTCTCAGCAATTGTTCAATGTCTTACTCATGTAGACATTTCCAGCCCCAAGCATAGTGTCTAGCATGTAATATTAATTAATTGAAAGAAAATCACATAAATTCAAACTCAGGTTCTCTGCCTACAGATCCCAGGTCTCACAAATTTCTACCAGACAGACCAGAAATAGACAGACACCCTATCAAACCTAGTATCCCTAAAAGTTTTGTAAGGTGCTGCCATAAATTATAATTTCTACTCAATTAGAAAAAACCAGATCGGGACTGGGGCTGTGGCTCAGTGGTAGAGCGCTTGCCTAGCATGCGTGAGGCACTGGGTTCGATCCTCAGCACCACATACAAATAATAAATGAATAAAATAAAGATCCATCAACCAAAAAATATTAAAAAAACAGATCAGGTAGAAGTTGAAACAGGCAAGTTAAATTATGCCAAGTTAACAATTTGACTTAGTCACTCAAAAAAACCAATATCTAAATAATTGTTTCTAAACAACAATTTTCATTATGGTAGAATTGAGAACAGAGAAATGAGGTGTAGGAGAGAAGGAATTAACAGAACAATTCCACTCTATAGTAGTACTTGAATTATATGCTTTTCCTTTTTCTAAGAAGGTGTAGTCCTGGGGGATGGGGAACACCAGGCAGAGGCCACATTAGCAATTTATAAAATGTATAAATCCAAACAGGGATCAAGGAATCATCAGGGTCTTATTCATTGGTCATGCAGCAATGGGGCTGATTTTAGTTATAATTCTACTGCTCTGGCCAAGCTGCATGCAAGTTCCTAAAGGAAATAAAATGAATTGAGGGCAGTGATAAGCAAAAGCTGCAGGAGACAGATTACACTATAGAAGTGAATAGCACCTTGTCCACGCTTATCTTTGCTCATTGCTCAATTCTTCTACTTCTGAATGAAGCAAAGTGGTGGATTATGAGGACCACTGACTCAACCTCAAGACTGAGAAAATGATTCAATGGTAACTTTCTACCTTAATTTTGAAATCAGAAACTTGGGGAACTCTATTGGGACGGAAGGACATTTGAATAAATATGCCATAATCACACATTTATATATGATTTTGCTTTTAAGATTAACAGTGCATTGCTTTTTTTGATAGTCAGGCAATTTCATAGCAACATTCTCCACACATTTTCTATATTTTAAACAGAATGTTTAATGCTTCCCAAAACAAAGACAAGCTGAAATCATGGTAGGAACATCACAATTCATGTGATTGATGTTATAAATCAGAATTTTTCATATAAATATTATAAGGATCATAACATATGAACTTTGCATTTCTTCACTTTAGGGAAAAAGGTAAAATCCATTAAACTTTAAAGTAATTTATGGACATGCTGTATACTTACTTTTTCACTATGCTGTTATGTGAGTCAAAATATAGATAGGTCTGTAGTTTATATTTTTGAAATAATACTGTGGTATTATTAAAAGCATTAAGAAATTTTACATACTGAACATGAGATGAGGAGTTAGCAACTCAGAGATTGGGGAAAGCAGGCTAGGAGAGAGGGAATGCCAAGCAAGAGAGCATCTCAGGGAAAATCTCCACCTGGTGCTGGGAGCTTTGGAGTGTGAAGAATGGCTTAGAGCTTCTCCTAAGAAGCCAGGGAACTAGGGTTTCTGTGCTTTCATACACTGGACCAGCAGCCACTGGCCATCAAAGAGGTGATGATATATAAAAGTCTCAAGTGAGACTCCCGGCACATGCAGTCAAAGCAGACCTAGTAACCCTATATAGCGTCCTCCAGAGAGTTGCAAGTATGGGCATTAGAAGCAGAAAACATAATTAGTAAGCATGATCCTAGGGATTCTGAGGAAAATATCATTTATCATTAACATATTCACCATAATATAAATTAAAAATGTACAGAATGGAACACTACAATACTTTTCTGAATTTTTGAAGTTGACACATTTTTAATAAAACTACTACATAATATGCAGTGCAGAAAGGTACAAATGAAAAAGAAAAAAAAGATATCCAATACCCCATCATGCAAAATAAAATCATTAAAATTTTTATATATGAATAGATGAATTGAAAGCTGTGAATATATAAAATAGGATCATAATATACAATCTGAAAGTTGTCAATTCTTCTCAAAGGAACTTATAAACTCAGTATAGTTTCTTTTTTTATTTGTTCTTATTATACATGATAGTAGAATGTATTTTGATATATTATACATATATGGTGTATAACTTCTTATTCTTCTGGTTGGACATGATGTAGAATTACAATGGTCACGTAATCATATATGCACATATGATAGTAATGTCCAATTAATTCTACTGTGTTTCCTACTCCCATCCCCCTCCTTCCTTTATTCCTCTTTGTCTAATCCAAACTACTTCTATTCTTCCATAATCTCTCTACCCTTATTGTGAATTAGCATCAGCATATTAGAGAAAACATTCAGCCTTTGTATTTTGGGGATTGGCTTATTTCACTTAGCATGTTATTCTGCAGTTCCATCCATTTACCATCAAATGTCATAATTCCATTCTTTTTATGGCCAAGTAATATTCCATTGTGTATAGTTTCAAAGTTCCCAATGGTTTATTCCTAGAAGTAGACAACCTTGTTCAAGACATATAATGAAGAATATATGTGAAAATAAATAGGCAATCTGAAAAATATCAGAAATATTAGATACTTGCCATATTAGAAAGTTAATCATTCCATTAAGCTATTGTACTTAACATGGTGCTATACTGCAAATAAATTGAATATGTGCTGGTGGGGTGGAATAAAGCACTAATGGATGTCCAATTATATGTAGAATAAAAAGACTGACAGGAAGATTCTCTTAAACATTGGTGAGTAGCTTGACAATAAGTTTAAGTGTCTTATACACTGCTAATTGTCTTTTTTATTTCAGATATAGTTTCTTTAAAAAAAATTTGAATGCAGAGACATGGTCATTTTTTTTTATAACTTTAATTGTTTTTCTAACTTTAATTATAATGATGAAAATTTTCAGCAATTCAAATATATAATGGTGAAGACATCTAATAAATCAGCACAAAAATGCATGATTGGTCTTTAATAGGTTAAAAATCTTAAAGTGATAAATCAAACTATGATTATTAGAATAAAATATGATTTATTAAATACTAAGTTCACAAATCACAAGGACAAGGATTAATAAATGTGACCTTACAAAAAATTTGTTTCTAGAAAAAAGTATGCTTAAACAAAGGAAAAATATGTATCACAGATAAAGAATATAATATATATAATATATGTATAATATATATAATATAATATGTATAATTATATATGACTAATATTAGACTACTATAATCATGAAGAATTAGCAAAGGGTCTGGTAAAAATTATAATATAAAATATAATATAAAGAATATAAACAGAATTCACATTAAAAGAAATCCAAATGACCAATATACTTAGAAAAAAATATCCATTCTCTTGTTTTATACTTAAAATGTTCACTAGGGTTGAAAATATTCTAAATTTATAAGGAAATTAAAATAAGGAATATGATTTATTTGCTACTGTAGATTGAACCGAGGGGCACTGTACCACTGAGCTACATTTCCAGTCCTTTTTATTTTTCATTTTAGGACAAGGTTTCACTAAGTTGCCCAGGCAGCCTGGCCTTGAACTTGAGATCCTCCAGCCTTGGCCTCCCCAGTCACTGAGATTGTAGGCATACATCACCATGCTTTACTTAAAATATGGAATATTAAAGTGCCTAGCCGGGCGTGGTGGCGCAAGCCTGTAATCCCAGCACTTAGGGAGGCTGAGACAGGAGAATCGCGAGTTCAAAGCCAGCCTCAGCAACGGCGAGGCGCTAAGCGACTCAGTGAGACCCTGTCTCTACATAAAACCCAAAATAGGGCTGGGGATGTGGCTCAGTGGTCAAGTATCCCTGAGTTCAATCTCCAGTGCAAAAAAAAAAAAAGTGCAAAATACAGTGTAAAGGTACAATTTCATCTGTAATTAAACTGCTAAAAAAGAAAAGACATGTTTTTCAATATATCAAGTGTGAATAAAAAGACTGACAGGAAGATTCTCTTAAACATTGGTGAGTAGCTTGACAATAAGTTTAAGTGTCTTATACACTGCTAATTGTCTTTTTTATTTCAGATATAGTTTCTTTAAAAAAATTTTGAATGCAGAGACATGGTCATTTTTTTTTATAACTTTAATTGTTTTTCTAACTTTAATTATAATGATGAAAATTTTCAGCAATTCAAATATTTATAATCAGGAACATGATTTAATTGACTTATTAAAGTTTTATCCAATGACTACTATTTGTTAAACTCTGCAGTAGATATGAATTATTGAATAAAACACAAAAACTCATTATCTTGAACAAATGGTGATACCTCCATACCCTATATACTATAAAATATCATTATAAATAAATTAGGTTAGTATACAATAATATGATTAGAACTTGGAAGATAAAATGTTGAGTGAAAAAATGAGTCACATAATGTTACATATTATAGTCATCCATTAGTATCTGTGGGAGATTGCTACAGGACCCCTCTTGGATACCAAAATCTGAGGATACTCAAGTCCCTTATGTAACATGACATAATATTTGAATCTAATCTACATGCATCCCCTGCATACTTTAAATAATCTCTAGATTGCTTAACATACCTAATATAATGTGTTATGTAAATAATTGTTATATTATTTAGGAAATAATGATAAGGAAAAAGATCTATATGTGCTTAGGACAGATGTAATGTTTTTCCTAAATATGTTTGACTCGCAGTTTGTTGAATCCATAAATGTGAAACCCATCAATATGGAGGGCTGAGAAAGAAAGCAGAAAGCGTGTTTTGAGAGTGCAACCCAGAAATTGCACATACCGTTTTTACTTGTACCTTGTTAGTGAGAACACAGGCCCATAACCACCCTAACGGTAAAAGATGGTAAAAAATGTTTTCATTTCTTGGCTGTTTATGTGTCCAAGCTAAGAATTTTATTATTATTTAAGATGTGAAGAACAGCTATTGGGGAGCAGTTACCATTCTCTGCCGTAATACTTACATGAAAAACTGCTGTTATTAAATATTCTGTATTTATTATTAGAAAATAAGTATATGTGACACCTTCCTTTTCAATTCTTATATATATGTTCCCTTTTCTGGTTTTGTCACATTGGCTGTGACTAGATTATAATGTTGGATAAGAGCAGTGGTGGTGGATAATTTTGTCATTCACCTTCCTTCCTGGGACATCATAACATTTTACTATAAACTTTTTTTTGGTATGCTTTCGAACAATTACTATATCTATGTGGAGAAAAGATCTCAGAAAGATGAGACAAAAGTATAAACTGAATAAAAGTTAAGAGGATTTGCAGAGTTTCAGGCAAGAGACAGTGTTACACTGGACCAGAGGATGTGTGACAGGATGGAGAGAATTGCTTAGATTCTAAGGAGATTTCAAGCAGAATACAGAGAAGTGTTTGGGTTTAACATATATTTTGAATAAAAACCAATAATATATTATGTAATATACATGTGGGAAATATAATTAGAAAATAAGAAGAAATAATGATTCTTTATCTTGTGGCTTAGTTGCGATGTTAAATTGTATTTCATTAACTGAGGTGGGAAAGGGTATAGGAAGAGCCAGATGGTGGGGATGGAGGTAAGGAATTAAGAACTCTTTGGCCTAAACTGAGGTGAAAAATCTGTATTTTGAAATGAAGTGTGCTATTTAAGGACCCAAATCTTGGTTAGTTATATAAATTTTAGTTTTCAATTATGGATAGAATTTAAGGTTACAAACCTGGATGGATGCATCACTGGGGTAAATATAGCAAAAGAAACAGAAGATTGAAACACTGGAGACTTTAGAATTTAGAAGACAAAATGAAAGAGAAAGATCCAATGTGTGAGAATAATGCAGAGCTCCAGAAAGGCAGAAAAACATCACAAGAGAGACAGTGACTTAAAATTTTGGTCAATCATGGAAAATGCTGCTTAGAGGTGAAAAACTATGTCATAATAAATTGGAAGAAATAGACAAATGTGTAGACACATCTATGTCTACACAAATTTAATACAAAGTGATATAAAAAAAAACCTTAATAGATCAATAACAAGTAATAAAAGTGAAGCAGTAATAAAAAGTCTCTGAAAAAACTATGGGCCAGGACTGAATGAATTAACTTCTGAATTTAATCAGACTTTTATGGAAGAATACATACCAATGATCCTCCAACTATTCCATAAAATTTATAGAAAAATAATTCTTTTAATCTCATTCTATGAACACAGAATTATCCTGATATCAAAACTTGGTAAGGACACAGAACAATAAAAAACAAACAAACAAACAAACAAACAAAAAAACTAGAGACACTATCCCTTATGAACATAAATGAAAAATTTCTCGAAAAATATTGCAAATTTATTCTAACAGCTAATTAAAAAGATTATACACCATGATCAATTAATTTTACACCAGAGATATAAGGATGATTTAACATATTCAAATAAAATTGTAACAGCGTGTAAATAGAGTTAAGGATAAAAATGATATGATCATTTCAATAGATGCAGAAATAGCCTTGGATAAAACTCAACATTCCTTCATGATAAAATGTAGAAAAGGAAGTATTAGGGGCTGGGAAAAGTGTCAGAGAAGAGGGGAACGGGGGCGAGAAGAAGGTGTTGAGAGAAGAGAGGGTAGATGTGACCAAAGCACAAAATATGTATATACGGAAATGCTGTGGAGAATCCCTTTAATCTGTGCACTTAGTGTCAACAATTCCAACAATAAAAATAAAAGAAGTTATGACATGAAAGCAGATGCTAAGACAACAGACTTTTTTTCATTTTTAAATGGGAAACTTTTAATATGTTTCTGTGATGATGCAATTGATTCAAAACATAGAAGATAATTTCTCAGAAGAGGCCACTCTTGGGGGAACTGGATATAAGAAAGGCAGTTTTCTTTTTGTTTATTTTGTTTTGTTTCCATGCTGGGGTTGGAATCCAGGGTTTCATATATACTAAGAGAGACCAGAGCAAAGATCTTAAAATAAGGACTCAGAATCAGTACTTACCGAGATTTTGGAAAAGCAGATCAGCTCTTTTACTTGCAGCAAGAAAGGCATGGTACATAGACACCAACACAGATGGAGAGTTTTGGAGGTAGGAGAATGACAACATTCTCACCTGCTTACTGTGGTTTCCTGGAGAAATGATATCCTCAGCTAAAAGTGAAGAGGGAGGATAATGTTGAAGCATGAAGAGAAAGGGGAAGATGTAAGCTATTCACAGAAAAGTAAGGAAGGGTGAACTGGAGATGAAAATATGAAAGTATTATTGGACAGCACATGATTTATTACTATGAATCAGAGATAATGCATGGCTAAAGATTTTCTCCACATAGTTTCTGCTGCATCCATATAAGTAAAAGTGGATTGAGTAAACATTAATTGAGATTAGAATTTGCCAATAATTAATCAGATGTAGAGAGGGTCAAAGGAGCCATTGATGTATGCAAAGGAGTAATTTGTAAGAGACAATATTGTATATCCCTGATCACATTCTCTCCCCGCTCTCTAAAGAAGAATTAAATGGTGTGAATATCCCCTCCAAAACTCATGTTGAAATTTGAATACTATTTTTAACAATATTAAGGACTAAAGCCTTCAAAAAGTGATTAGACTGGCAGGACTTCAACATCATAAATAGATTAATGCCATCATTGAAGAAGTGGATTGGTTATCATAAAAATGGGTTGCTGATACAAAGGTTATATTCAGCTCCTCCCTCTCCTGCTCTGCCTTATCAGCATGCTTTCTTCCCCTTTCACAATTTTATGATGCAACATGAAGGTCCTAGCCAGGAGTCAGTGCCCTTGGAATTCTCTTAAGAATCGTGGGTCAGACTTCTATTTTTATACATTACCCAGTCTGTGGCATATTGTTATAGCAGCAAAAAATGAGACTAAGACAATAATCATCACTCTTTCATTTTTAATAATCACTTCTTTGCTTTCTTTAGTGTTATTACTTAAGTATACAAATTTAAATTGTATAATTTAGCTTTGCCAGTTTTTGAATTTTCTCTAGAGCGGCATCTTTTTATATTGTTTCCCTAAAACTAGAACAGAATTCCTTCTTTTTTTTAAGTATCATCCATCTTTCCTATGGCTAGCTACAACTTATTACTTGTTACGGTGGTATAGTTACCTGATAAAATAGGAACACACAATGCATTTTTGTGTTGATGGGCATATTTTTAAAACCTTAGTTTAATGTGAGTAATAGAGAGTTAATTTAAAATGATGAGTTCAAGAGTAGGAATGTTGCTCATTAGCAGAATATGTGCTTAGCGTCAGTGAGGTTCTGGGTTCAATACCCCAAAATAAAATAAACTTTTAATAGGATAAAGTAAAATGAGTTCATTTTCAACAATAAAGCCAACTCTACCTAAAACAATTGCATATCATTCCAGTAGAAGTAGAAAGAACATTAAGAGCCCCATTAAAATAGATATAAGTAATCTGTAAATCAGAAATGTTATTCCTTCTTTCCCATGATTGACTCTTTCTAGTGAGAAAATATTTATTTTCCAAAGATATTTAAAATAGCTTGAAAAGAATGTTTGAATACAATTTGAGTTAATTCTAACATAAAAGACTTCATGTTATAAGAAATCAAGTCAATGATTTTAGTAATATATGAATGGAAAAAACTGACCAAATTCTTACTTGCATAATAAAATTATGATGGAGGTAACTCTGAAGGCAGAGCAACTCTCTGCATGAGTGTGTGGCACCTTATTTGTGTGACATTTAAATATAGGATCAATTCTGTTCCTTCCCAAAATAACTACATTTCGCTTTTATGCCTCAATAACACTGATGCAACAACCAAAATCCTGGAAATAATTTGCCTGCTCAGCCAAAATCTTTCTTTCTGAAGCCTTCCTGAATGCAGGGAGATAATTTGCAAGTGAAAGGCATGTTTGAAACCTTCAAAGCAGAATACCATTCACTTTCTAGGAAATACAACACCCCTTTTACCAATAGCCTTTTGTCTCTCTAAATTCTGGACAAAACACATATAGTGATCCTAGATGCTCTGAAAATTCAAAAGACCTCTCAAGTTGTTACTTTTGTTAGTTTGTTTCTTTGTACTGGCTGAATTTAGAAGTTAGGAAGAAAGTTAGAAGTTAGATATATGGGCCTGGGGTTGTGGCTCAGTGGTAGAGCACTTGCCTAGCACATGTGAGGCCCTGGGTTTGATCCTCAGCACTACATGCATACATACATACATACATACATACATAAAGGTATTATGTTCATCTACAACTAAAAATATATTTAGAAAGTTGGATATATAAAGGTCATGGCTAACTAGAAGAGCTTTCATTATTAAACCATATATAATGCCTATATTTACCACTGTCCAAGAGAATAATAATAGTATTAAGAACATAATAATTTTATATAATATAGTAAGAGTCCAGGTACCTCACTAAACGTTTCACATGCATTGTAAAACTTAATTGTAATACACAGTAGGAGATTCATTTTATCATTCTAATTAAAACAGATGTGGAAACAGTGGTCTTTCTAGTACAGCCAGGGCTTAGCCATATTCCAAGGCAGGCATGGAGGACTCCAGGCTGGTGCTCTTGACTGCTTCCTGTGCTGCTTTACACTGGTCACTTTATACTGTGTCTCCAGGACATAAGCCCCTCACCCTTCCTAGGTATCCTTCATGTGGGTTCCACTTTACACATTTTCCAGAGAGCCTTCATCCTGCCCAGCTTTCCATGCCCACCAGGTCTCACTTCTATTATCTCCCCAAACTATTCTAAGAGCTACTGATTGCTCCCTCCTCCTGACATCTTCAGCTAGTAGTAGCTTACCACCCAGTTTAGCTCTCCAGTTGTTTTATGTGTGTTCTTTACTTCCTTTGACAGGGACAATATTTATTGTTTATTACCCTTATAGTCCTAGGTATATCATTAGCTACTTAAAATATATCCATCAAACATTCATTATGCTCCAATTTCCAGGCTTCCTATGATGACTATCTCAGAATATAAAACTTAGTAAGCATAATCTCCATCCATAGGAGCTTGGAACTTACTATAGGAAATTTACACAAAAATAAGTGACAAATGGGACATGTTGTAGTACGGGATCCATTTGTATGTGTGCATCAAGGCATTTATTTCATACTCCCAAACTAATCTAGCAACTATTTGAACTCTCCCACCTCTTCACCTTCCCTGTGGGGAATATTATTTTACAAGTAGCAAGCAAGAGCCTGAGTCCAAAGTCACATGAACAAAAAATGGTAGTGTGAGCTCTAGAGTCTGGATCCTTTGGCTGTAGAGTCAAGACTTTCAGAGTAAACTGGAAAACTCATCAAAGAGTTGTTACAATATATATCTTACATATCCCTAAAGGGCCCAGAAGCTAAAGACTATGATACTATCGGAAGGTGGTGAAAACTTGAGAAGGTCAGTCCCAGTGGAATACTGGGACCTGGCCCTTTCCTCTCTCTCTCTCTGCTTCCTGGCTGCCATGAGGTGAACCGACCTCCTCCAGCTCACAGTCCCTGCCATGATGTTCTGCTTCACCACAGGCCCAAAAGCAATGGAGCCAAGTGACCATGGACTAAAACCTCTGAAACTGTGAGTTAAAATAAACCTTTTTTTTTTTTTTTTTTTGCCAGGAGTAATGACACATGACTGTAATCCCAGCACCTTGGGTTGCTGAGGAAAGAGGATCACAAGTTTAAAGCCAGTCTCAGCAACGTAGTGAGGCCCTAAAAAAATTAGGAAGACCCTTATTCAAAAATAAATGAATAAATAAATAAATAAACCTTTCCTCCTTTCAAGTTAATTTTCTCAAGCATTTTTCATAGCTTGAAAAATTAGTAGTCAGAAACTGACTACTAATACAAGAAACCCCCAACACAATCAGAGAACACACATTTGTTTAACTGTTGTATTCCAGACACCAACTAACTGGAGATACAGTAGTTATTGGAGTTTGTAATCTCCCAAAAAATCCTGAGACAAGGAATTGCTTAGAGCTTATTTAGTAGTTTGCTTAGTAGATAATCACAGGGAGCACTAGTGAGGTAGGAAAATGAGAAAAAATATAAATCACAACTGGGGCTCAATTCTGCTGGAGACATGAAGAGAAACCCTGAGAGAAGTGCTGAGAAGCTTCAAGACATTTGAACACCATTTCTCACCTGCCATTTGTTAAGGACTGGGGATCTGGGGAAGTAACATCTTACACTTTGGTTGCCCTCTGGAAGGGAAATAAGGGGGAAAAAAGCAGGTACCTAAGGTAATAAGAAGTCAGCCCTACAGGAAATTTTCTTCTATAGCTACAGACAAATTCAGAAGTGATCAGAAGAAGTAAAGCAGGCTATCAACAATACCTGCTATGGCAATAATGAAGACAAACTTCATCAAACGTGAGCTTTGCCTTCTTAGAACTGATGCTCCTGGATAAGACATTTACAACCAAATGTAGTGAAGCAGATGAAAGGGAGAAAAGAACCCAGTTATTCTGTAGTGTGGATGCTGGGCAGGAGGTTTATCACTCTCCACCTTCACTGTCAGGCACATGGCATCACAGTATGTTGTTTTACACCTCCATGAATAATTTAAACACTTCATGTTCATATATTAAGGACACATTTGCTTTAGCATCCAAGTAGCAACAATTCTAAGGAAAGTAAATGTGCTGGCCTACTTTGAGACCCAACAATTTATGTTCTCTCTATTCACATTTTCTTTGGCCACAAATACAATGAAAAATCATTCATACAAATGTTAGGGCCAGAAAAAGTTTACAATAATGTGTTACGTGAAGGTCAGACTGAATATAAAGCAGTGTTGGCAATAAAACAAATGTTCCTCTTATGAGGAAATTACTGGCCACACATCCTCATCTTTAGGAAGTGTGAGGGAGTTGGAGGTAGAGAAGTACTGACTGCACCCCTTTATTAAGAAAGGAATTACTAGCAAGTCACTGTATGTCAGCTGTCAGACAGCTTGTACCTACCAGCTCCTTCAGTTAGGGTTGACAGGGTGGAAAGGGGTCTGTTTCTGTGCAGAAAGCCACCTTGACTGAGAACAAATCTTTCTGCTCTTTTCAAGATAGCCCACATCAGGTGACTAAGCAAAACAGGAAATTCAGGAAAAAATACTCAATCTCCTTGGGAGAATAATGACAGATGAAACTTGATCCAGGTCCACTCAGGCTTTGTTGAGCCTGCTCAGAATTTGACTTCTCTTTCAGACCAAAAATACTTCTATCCTCTTCCTTCCAGAGTTATTGATCTCTAATAAATACCTCATACCCTCAATTCCATTTCAGTATCTGTTTCTGGAGAATCCCAATTCTATGAGGAAATGTAGGGCATGTTAATATTTAAAACAAACAGAATCAAGTTACTTAAAGAATGTGATAGCTATAGTGAAGGATAAAAAATTAATAATAATCCTGGCCCAATAGTTTAATTCAATAACAAACGAAAAATATATGAAGAGACCAAGTGAACTGCCCATGTAGCAAAGACTTCAAGTAGAAGAATTAGTATTCCATTTCAAGTAGATCAATACATTTAAAGTATTGTAATCCTTGAATGTGAATTTTAGCATGTACTGTGAAGGAAGGTAAATGACAACCAAAATAAAATCAAAATTTACTTAATTTAGGAACACTTGAAGAACTTCTTCATAACACATTTCTTATACTATATTAATTTGAGTGAAGAAATTGGGCTTAATTGTAAATATACTTTATAACTTATACAGCTAATAAGTGGTATTTTCAGAGGTTTAATCCAGTTCTTCAACACGTAGATAGGAGTTCTCTCATTTTATCATTCTATCAACTTAAAAGAAAATGGTGGCCTGTCAGCCAAAAGTTAATAAAATGTTGAATGTGAAAGTTAGGTACAATAATATTCGTTCACATAGAATTTTAACTGAGTGTTTACTACCGAAAATATTCTTAGTTTATGATTCACATGAATCACCTACCTGCTCAAGTTCTGCAGAGATGGAATTTGCTAAGCCAAGTTTCTATCAAATGTTCTAGGGTGATTCTTAAGCCCATACTAAAATGGACAGCCATTGTTACATAAATTGATTTATTTGGTGCTATTGAAAGAAGAGTTAAATCAGTTCAGATGGGAGATTATTGACACACTGATATAGGAAGAGTTGAATCATTTAGTGGATATGAGTATTTTAATGAACTACAATCTTTGTATATAATAAAAAGAAATATCAGTGAGAAACCATGTATTCATGTTTGTAGAAGCATGTTCAGGTCTTATCTGCTTTTCTAATTTACTGCATGCTAACCTCACTTCCGACTGCCAATGACTGATGGGTATGGTATATAACCCAGGATATAATCTTGGATAACATTTAGAAAGACACTTTACACTGATTGACAGACTCCCCAGCTGACAAAAAGTGGTGGCTCACTTGATAACTCCATCTCTATTGCCTGTCTCCCTTTCTAAGTTTCACAATCCCTTTAGTTTCCAAATAAAATATTGTAGGATTGCTTTTAAAACAACCCAAATTTTTTTTTAAAAGAGCCTATTTGCAATATGTATATAAAACAAATACATTTTAAAAAACAAAATTTAATTTAATTTGGAAAATAAACTTTTAAATTTGACATATATGTGGTATAGTATTTTCTGTCAGTTTCTTTTTAATTATTCATCTGGAGACAGTTGAGTCATTTTCTCTCTATGCAAAGCAATGGGCTTCATCAATGAAAAATGTTGATCAAATTTTCTTCTCCGTGTTAAAAAATCATAATTTCTTTTACATATACATATTTTTCAAACTTCTGTTTTATGATTATTTGATAAGAACCATGTCAAGAATGTCTATGCATTTGGTCTGCTGTGAAATCTTGGAAGAAATTCAGTCAATCTAACACTATAGACTGGCCCGAACAAAACCATGTTCTATCTGCACATGTCCAAAGTGAAAACTTATCAAATTGACTCTCACATACACATGAACACACAGAAAAAATAACATATGATCCTGGAAATATAAATAGATAGCACTTTTTGATTGCTTAATCCCAAGTTTAAGTGTTTTGTCTGGGCTTTGAATTTGAACTGCAGTATAACAATGTAGCCCGAAATACATTTTGGATTCAATTTGGTAATTCCTTGTCTTGTTAATTAGCAGTAAGATTTTGAATTCCTATTTGAACATCAGTCTTCATAAACGCCTAAGCCTCAATTGTATATGCAAATTCCACACATTTTCATACTGCTTGGAATAACTGCATATGCAAACAGGTAATTTGACAGTTAATGATTCATTTGCACGTGCAAACCTACAATTTTAACATACAGATGCCATTTGGTAGATGTAAATAATATTCCATGTAGACCCTATTCAGCAGTTCTCTTTTTTGTTCTTTTTAAAGAAACCAACACTTAAACATTCTTTTTCCATTTTCATTACAGAAAGTCTACCAATATTCCAGAAATATTCAGGTAGAAAAATATTTGAAAATTATAAATATGTTTGAAAAATGTTCCTTTTTGCCTAATTTATCTTCAAGAATACAAAATTTGGCCATTTTAGTCCCAAAATTATATTAAATACATTTATGCAATGCTTGCATATGTTTGATTAGAAATATAAAATCATGGTGCAGCTGACTCTGTATTTATCATCTTAACACTTTTCAACCTGAAATAACATAAAAGCTTTTTTCTTCAAAAGACCAATATTTAAAGGGTGTTGATTTATGTAAATCAATAATTTATCAACTTGCTATCTTTCCTTGCTGCCAGCCAGATGCTTCTCCCTTTGCTCGGCCAGACAATGTCAGCTGCAACACATAATGGCCTCTGCTTCATGTAGAAATAAGAGCATAAATATTTTAAAAATCCTGCTACAGGAAGTAAGGAGAGTTGGGCTGGGGGTGAGAGATTTTACTGGTTTATTGTGAGAGAAGAACAAGTCTACATATTTTATGGGTTGGTTTTATCAGAAGTGGAGGCAGGGACGTCTCTTAGCCTGATTTTTATCTTCTAACAAGACTGACAGACCAAAGTCTTTTCATAGCAATTTGTTGAAGACATCTGGTGAAGCTTTCTAGGGGATGAACACACTGCAGAGTGTTCCTCTGGTATCAGTTGGCATGGCAACCAGTAAAAGACTATTCAACATCAGTAGGTTTCAAAAAGGTTGAGGCCTAGTTGAAAATCCATTTGGGCTCCTACCTGCAAAATTCTTTTGAAAATGCACTAAATCTTTTCTTAGAGCTCTAGAGACTGAACCAATATGTACAACTGTGGCACCTTCAATCTTAAATAATTTTCAAAACATTGGATTAATGATTCCAGTCACCAGAGGTATTACAGAAGATAGGGAATTACTGGCACTGTGCTTGAGAGGATATTAGTTGAAATATGGTTGTTGTTTCTCTTTGTGTCTTATCATACAGGAAACAAAGTGCTATTTTTAAATTTCTATAAATTTTAAGTTAAGAGGGTCAAATGAATAGAAGAAAATCTTTACAGGTTGTTTTAAAAATCAAATATATTTGTCTTATCCAACTAAATAAGATTTTAATGAGGAAAGTAAAAAACTGATTTTAAAATGTTTATATTAATATGGTTTTTCAAAAATTATTACTATTTTATGTGAGAATATTCTAGTTAAAGTATATTTTAAATAATGTTCTTGTAGACCAGATTAAACAATATATTTTATATCAATTAATTTTGAAGTCTTTGAAAGTCAAATAACCACTAACAAAGTCTCTGTACTAACCCAATTTTCATAAATTAAACTGACATAACTTTAACCTGAATAAAAATTTCCCATGATATTTTAATCCAAACACTTGTATTCCATTGCAGATTTGAAACCAAAATTCTAAACTAAAATAAAGAAAATAGATAAATTTCTGAAATCATATTTTAAATGTATATAACAAAAATAAATATCAATGTTGCTGCATGATTGCTCTGACCATGAATTAGAACTGAAGTATTTCATTTAGTTTGGCCATTTAACAGAGAGTAGTCTTCAAACAATTTTTAAATAAAAAGTGTGTTACTTAAAATTCCGTGAATGATTATTGTTCTTGAATGATTGTATTATCAATGACCCATAATATTTGGGCACTGGAGACCAACAATAACCACCACTGCCACAATATTAGAAGAGACCTGCATCAGTACCATGTAATGCTAGCTCTGTTAACCTCAGACAGTGAGGCACAGCATGCACCTAGTTGTTTGAAATCATGCCCTGGGACATTTTGAAAGCAGCGTTTATTTGTATTATGCACAATAATTCTGATTATGTTGCATCTTGTTGCCTCAGAGGCAATGAAATATTTGCAAGTGTTTATTTAATCAACTACAGGGAATAGGAAATAAAAGATTTGGGTATTTTTCTGGGTTCTAAACCTGATTTAAAAGACAAGGATTCCTCCCTCCTTCCAGTCTCTTAAATTCTCTCTCAAGAGAATGGAAGAAAGAAGGATACTCTTGCAGCTGCCACAAAATTGTGGTAAGTAGGGAAATTTTTATGGGACACTTCTAAGTATAAGTTGCTATTACTGCTAATAAACTAAGGCATGCTTGGAATTCAATTTTTAGGATAAAATATTCAAAATAATCAATAGCATTAAGTTTTGATGGCATTTAGAAATTCAACATTTTTATAGCTTCTCTATACACTGAACAAGGAGCATTTTCCTCCTGCCTCTAGTAGGAAACGTTTGTTTTCCCATTCTTTTCTTCTTTATTTCTCTCTCATTCTCTTACTTCGAAACAGTTCGAAAAGGCTCACATTACACATTACATTGATACCATGCTCCTTCCTTTTCTGTAAGCCATCAATCAAATTATCTTATATGCATGTATGAATATAACATAATGAATTCCACTATTACGTATAATTATAATGCACCAATAAAAATAATTTCAATGATTTGTAACTCACTCTTTAAAGGTCAGGGTCTTGACACAAATTACTTCATTTGTTCACCCCATTGGCTCCAAAAAGTAGTTATTATTGTGTCTTTTTTACAGACAAAGAAACTGAGGCTGATAGAGATTAAGGACATTTAAAGCACAATAGCTGTGAAGGGATTGAAACCTAATTCCATCTATTTCCAAATTTTACACATTTGGGAAAATCCAAAGGGCCAAAAAAAAAAAAAAAGAAACGAAAAAGGATTTTTTTTAATATTTATTCAAATGAGAAACTAAATATATCTATGGAGCAATGAATAATTTATAGGAGAAAGTTATAAGTAGAAATCTGTTTCTCAGACCTTGCTCTGAGTTCCCAAACCCTCACAAAGCAAATCTTAAAAGCTCCAGGAGCCCTATACCCTGTGTTGGAGATAGCCAGCCGTTGCTGTTAGAAAGAGCACAAAACTCTCAAGTTAATCTTACATGGCAATGTGGGGGTCAGTCTGCCCCTGTACTTTCCACTGTGAGTACTTAAAGTAACAAATACTGGCAGCCAATGTCACACAACCTTTGATTGTCCTGCTCTGTCCTTTACATTCATCAGCCCTTTGCAAATGCCCCCCACCTCCACCACAGCAGATGTATTCTTTTAACCTTCAGGTCAATGGATTAAGAGACAAAGAATGGGAAGAAATAGACAATTAGCATGACATATGAACTTAATTTAAATGGACAAAAATAAATTTTTAATTAGAGCATATGTTGAATGCACAGCCCCAAGGAACTGTCAGTTGTGCTTTGTTTCTTGCTAAACTTGTTTCAGACAGTGCTGCAAGGACTGAGTCTATCACCAAGGCAGAAACTTCCAAAAGTCAAGAGACTTCAGCTAAACATCCAGGAAGGCAGGAATATCTTGTTACAAAATGACAGGTGTGGCTCACCAATGAAAGTTTGGGTGAAAGAGAAATTTATATAACACTGCCTGGTCCTACTCCATCACATGCTGGGACTTCTGATGCATTGCTCCATCATGGGTTCAACCACTAAATGCACAGGACTACCCGTGTTCCAAACCCATATCTGAAGTTATACTGAAATCTGCTGTTCTGCCCCCATAATCTTTTTTTTTTTTGGTATCAGGGATTGAACTCAGGGGTACTCGACCACTGAGCCACATCCCCAGCCCTATTTTGTGTTTTATGTAGAGACAGGGTCTCACTGTGTGCTTAGCACCTCGCCATTGCTGAGGCTGACTTTGAACTCCCAGTCCTCCTGTCTCAGCCTCCCAAAGTGGTGGGATTACAGGCATGCACCATCATGCCTGGCCCCCATGATCATTTTTATCGTGAAAAATAGTAACACGTTTTAGGTCCGAATTTAGCCATTTACCACCAATAAAATGCATACAAATTATGTAGCTTTCAAATGGAGGGAACAAGACAGTGTAGGCATAAGTCAAAACAATAGATTGAAAAAAAAAAAAAAGTTGTGTACCAGCCTTAGAAAACTCAATGACGACAAGAGTCACATAAGAAACTGAAAATTCTCTGGGAAACCATGTAAAAAGGAATTTCAATTTCCAGTTTGGGAGGGAATTCCTAGAGGCTAGAGTCTGAGCTCAGTCAAATGGATGCCCACCAGATATGCAGAAATGTGGAGATAACATGTGTGTACTGCTTTTGAAAAGCACAACGAAGAAGAGCACAAAAGCTTTCAGGGGTCTTGAACATCTTCCTGGAGATGTTTTCAACTAAGATAAAAATTCAAGAATGGATGTGCTTTACCCAAGGAAGCAGGAAGGATAGCCCACTGGACCAGTGTTTCAGAAACAGAAAAGATGCCATAACAGTAAAATAGTTTGTTCTTACTGGATCAAATTTGTTATACTGTGAATTGTATGAGGTTTTATTATTTCTGAAACTTTCAAAGGCTTACTCTAAAGTAAATATAAGGAAATATTTCTGGATAATTTTTCATACTTAATAGTACCACCCTCCAATGGAACATGAACAATTAAATTTATTGATTGTCAATGAAAATTAAACCTCAGAATCAAGCTTTGTGAAGAATAGCAGCAAAAGATGCTGGAGAGCAAGCACTTAGCTGGATTTCCAACACCCCACACTGAGAAGTAGCTGGGAATTGTAGACAAGTCAGTTCATGGTCCTTCAGCTAAGTTTCCTGTTTATAAAAGTATCTTTAAGATCCTGTCCCTCTTTCTGAATTTCTATGTGATTTGTGGGGTTGTTGATAGGGGATAACCTCTTCTGCACAAAATTGGGGCCTTATTCACTTTGTTGTGAAATTAATCATTTCTCAACTAAACTATAATTTCATCTGAGATTACTCCATGTGTTTCCACTTCAGCATAACTCGTTCTAATGAAATACTAGAGAATTGACTTTTGCTTATTTCTTCATTTATAAATGAAGCTGGGGACCAGAATATAATCCATTTCCTACCTCTTCCTTAAGTTCACAATTTTGACTAATTTGACTAATTTGGTTTGAAATAAACATGAATTCATTTACCCTTCAATCTCTCTCTCTCTCTCTCTCTCTTTCTCTCTCTCTCTCTCTCTCTCTCACACACACACACACACACACACATACACATTCATTGATTAAAAAAAGCCTCAATATCCCTTTCACAAAAATAAAAGAAAGCCATAAAAAACTAAATTTAAAGTTAAATCCTGATTGCATACCTAACTCTTAACAATAAAGAATATGTCGCCTTTATGCTTTTATAAATTAGGAAATACTGTTAGTCTATTTTGAGAATCGCCAGAGTTGGAAACCCATAATTTTACCATAATGTTGAATATCTTAAATTCCAGTTAATTGTACCAAGGTTGAGTTTCAAAGTATTATTCTCTTGTTTGGTTTGTTGCAATTTTCATCATCTGAATTTTGTTCTTTATATAGCTACACTATTTAAGCCTAAGAAAAATTTATCTGACTTTAATTATCAAAGATTTATTAAGTACCTTGTCATTATACCATGTGCCAGGGATGTAAAAGGAAATAAAATCATGGGGCTTCTCCTCACTAGGTGCTTAGGGGAGGGAACCCCTAATGGCATCCCATCCATGGCAGCACAGTGTCCTGAGTGCTAAGGGAGCATGAAATAGGAAGTGACCTCTCTGTCTGAGAGGTCAGGGAAAGGTTTCACAGGGGCAGTGATATCCGATCTGCAATTTAAAGGATGGATGGGTCTCAGTTGAATGGAAAAGGGACAATGGAAAAAGAATTCCAAGGAGAGAGAAAAACAATTGACTTGAGATGATAAAGTCTTCTTTTTTGAAGAAATACAAAATAATGTGAAGATGTACTCTAGAGTATGTCCTTAGACAGATTAGTGACCTTATTGTAAATACAATGGATACCACATAAGAAATTTTAGATTTATTCTAAGAAAATGTGGAGAATGGGGAAGAATAGCTGGCCAGTTGACAATGATATATAGTGCTTCTATGGAGGAAGAGTCAAAATAAGATTTTTTTCCTTGCCCCTCAAATTTGATACCATCATCTAGAGGGCACGGATACAGAAGATAGTGGGGAAATAATCGAGAAAAAAAATACCCTAATGGTAAGGCTGATTTGCATTTATTTCTTCTTTTACCTAATAGTTGTTTATGGAGCCCAGTGCAGTCTACTAGAAAAGAACAGGGTTTAAATAATAATAATCAGTCATTCCACCTTTAAACAGATGGAGTAGAAACAGTATACGACAGAGTGAAAAGAATAGAATAGGAAGAAAGTTAGACCTATCCTTGACCCTCTAGAGAGAATTTCCTGGAAGATAATTCTCAAGCTAAATCTGAATTGATCAAAATGATTAACCACATAGAATCTGTGTGATCTTAAACCAATTTTAATTTTTCTCCAAGTATCAGTTTCTTCATTTGTAAAAGGGGGGGCAACAGGCTGGATCAGTGGTTTCACCACTGGCTGCACATTAGGGTCAACTAGGGAGATTTTGAAAAACCATCAGTGCCTGGGACCTACTGAAATCAGTGTCTTTGGGGGTGTGACTCATGCCTTGGTAGTTATTTAAGGCTCCCCAAGTGACTCTAATGTGCAGCCAGGGTTGAGGATCACTGAAGGAGATGATCTCTGAGGTCATTCTCATTTGTGAGATAGACACTCAAGACCAGCCCAAGTAGAAATTGTGAAAAGCAGATAATCTGTGTAACAATGAACACTTCCCACTCCTGTACCTCAAACCCATTGTCCCCATACTGCCCTGCAAACACCTCGAAGGAGGTATCAGTTTCTGTAGATTTTACCCTATCTCCGGTAGAAAATATGGCCATCTTGGGCTGGCATGTACTGAAGTGGCAGAGCACTTCCTTAGCATACATGAGACCTGGGCTCATGTATGAGAGAGAGAGAGAAAGAGAGAGAGAGAGAGAGAGAGAGAGAGATTCATGTGGTCATGAACTCAGTGAACACCAATAAAGCTTGGTAAGGCTATAGGTAAGACTGTTACCTATAGAGTTATGATACCAGGGAAGGTGAACAGAGAAGGTCTCTTTGAGACATGTGCATATCCTCACTGGTTTGTTACAATATTTGTACAGCCTTAAACTAGTTCATGCAAATCCATCTTCTCATTCTGGAAAACAGTAAGAATATATTATTCCTTTTCAGAGAAATGCTTAATTGACTTATGATTATAGCTGAGTACCAAGAAAGCAAGATAAATCTATTGTACTAACTTTCAAATAGGCCACTTTTGTTTCTTATATGTCTGTAACTTCTCCCAACCTGTTCTTCCATATTTGATAAGTAGTTTATTATAGATACTGAATTTGGTTTTGAAAGATAAATACTTCAGTGGTTTAAAATTTCTGGTATATTTTGTATGTACACACAATCTCTCTCACATACACGTACTGACATACACCTTACCTTTACTAAGATTTTAAAAAAGTTTTTTCTTAGTGACCTTCACCCATAAATATTCCATAGAGACTACTTGCTAGTAACTAAACCTCAATTTGAATAAAGCATCAAAAAGTTTAAATTGAAAACATCTCTTTGCAGAGATAAGAAGATAAAAATATCAAGAATAAAAGAGGATGCTTATTTTTTTGCTTCTACATATTTATAATCTCCACAAGAAGTGGCAGGCAGAATAACAGAGTAGAAAATGTAAAATAAAATGTTATATAAGTTTCTTCCACACCCATGTGTATAGTATAATTTAAATTTGATGTAAAACCACTGGCCAGTTCTCATACAATCAAACCTGGTTTTCCACTCTCTTGCTGACAGGAAATGTCATTGCTAGGAAATAAGGCATCAGCACCTCAAGACAGATGAGAAGGGCTCCATGTGTAAACAAAAAAGACCTCTGCCCTAGATGAATATGTGTGACTTCCTGGAGTCTGTGTCCTTTTAGGCTGGTAGGGCAAGAGCAAATCTTAGGAAAGAGTATTCTTTTCCTAAAAACAATGCGGCATCTTATAAGAAAAGAAGCAGTAGTGATGGAAAGAAATTATAAGGGGAGGAAAAACAGTCAAATTAGTATACTTTTTGAGATCTGGGGGTGATATTTTTGCAGTCTCATGGACAATTAATGAATATCCATGGGTCATTTTTGCGTTGTGTGTAACATTGAAACACACTTGAAGAGTTATGTTTGAGTTCAAGTATGTATGTGTGTATGTATGCTATTTTAAAGTAAATACATACTATATATAAAACTTCTAGAGTCTTTCAGCCAGAAACAATGGAAATGTTTCATTGTGAAAAAAAAATGCTATAATTTTCCTCTTTCTGTGCATGCATATAGGATGAATTATTTAAATTCTCATAGTATGCACATGCAGCTATAAATTCTATAAAATACTAGAAAACGTAGGTTGGAGATTTTCAGGTATGTGTATACATAGTATATACTAGAACACGTATCTGATCAATTTATATTTCACATGCCTTACCTAGGGATTTGTTCTTGGGCAAAAAGGGTTACAGAGTCCATTAGCTGATCTGAATTTATGACAATTTATGACAATAAATCCCTTGATGTTCAGCTATGACAGGAATTACTCTCCTCTAATGAGTAATAAATGTGGATAAGTCATGTGTCCCATTGGATTACTTGGCTAAAATCACATTTAGAAGATGGCTAATTGTCTAAAATTTATCCAAATTCAATACAAATTTTATTGCTACTAATTGCTTTTGCAGGCTTTGGAACATTAAGTGTATTTAAATGTATTTGTCATAGCACTCCATGCATATGTAATGCATGACTAGCATAATCACTAGTATCCAATTTATGTTTTTCAGCTATTTTTGTAATTAACATTAGATCATATGACTTATAACATGATTGTCCATTTTTAGGATTGTGACATTTTGTATTTCTAAATTAAATGTTTTTGCAATGATTGGTGTAAACCTATTGTTCAGTATTTTTCACACAACTTAATTGGATGATCAGTATTACCAAGAAGTAAGCATGTATTGTAATACCTGTTAATAATATTGTATATTTTTCACATTGATATTCTAAGTGAACTGAACTAATTTACCTATATCCAGCATACTAACATTTCCAAAAATTTACATATCTTAAAAATAATTTCTTAC
>PVHX01002806.1:91003-138649 GCA_004024805.1 Geosciurus inauris
GCTGCCCTGTTTACTGGAAACCAGACTTTGGACAAATCTGGCTTGTTCTCATTCCTGGTCCCAAGCCTTTGAAGATGGGACTGGAAACACCCTGTAGGGTCACAGACACAGAGCCCAGCATGATATCTATGGTCTCACTCTGGTCCATAAGGAAGACCAGGAATACCATCTGCAGAGGTTGAGGAAGAGGAAGAATCACCTGAAGAAAATAAAATCCCTTGCCAGGCTGTCCATGGGACAGTAATCTGTTCTACCTATGTGGTAGACCTGAGTGCCAGATTACTTTAAAACCTCATACAGAGAGGAACACACTGTAAAAAACTCCATGGGAGAATGAAATGAGTAAAATATGTTACAAACCACATAAGGAACTCTGTTAACATGACAGAGAATGTATGGACACAACAATCTTAATGAATGCATATCCAATAAATGAAACAAGTTGGAAATGATTTTAAAAGAGAATGTTCAAAATTTGTGTAACAATAATGTAAGGAATATTCCCCATTGTTTTGAGAGCCAATTCAAATATCTACATCATCTTTAGATAAGTTCTCATTATTAATTTTTTCTCTTGTTTTGCAGTCGTTTAACCATTTATTTGCTTGGAACACTTTTTGTTTTCTTTTTCATTTTGAGCATTCAGATGTTTTTCTTCACATAGGTAAAGTTTAGCCTTCCCCTTTATGGGGCAGATAAAACAGTGTCTGATCACTTTAACCAAGAAAGGATATGTGTAGAGGTCTATGTGAAGCTGTGTAACTATTAGTATTAATGAGGCTTAATCTATTTCTGGTTTGCTGCTGACACTGAAGAATTTTCAACCATTGTGTTAGAAGACCCACCCACTAGCAAAACCCCAACTTTCTGAGCTTGGGAACTGGGGAACTGCAAAATAAAATTACTCTACTTTTTAGACTTTCTGCTTGGTTTTTTAACTTGCCACCTATACAGACTTTGTGTTTTGGAAGTGGCCTCAGAGAAGCGTTTGTTGTTTGTTGTGGGTTTGTGTCCCCTCTAAGTTTCTTTCTAAAGTCTTGGTTAATTCTCAGACCTCAATAGTAATTCTCTCTCACAATTTTTGTGTGACTTTGCATAGGAGTCTCAGCCTCTTGCTCATGATACTGATTCTCCAGATTTTTCCACAGAAGCCTATTTCATCTTATGTTCTCTCTTCCTGTCTTACCTTAAAATTTAACCTTTACTCTAGAATCTACTAAAAACTAATACTTTGCTATATAGAGACTATTGTTGCTTATATTTAAAAAGTATGTGATGTTCTGTTAAGAGTTTTTAATATACATATTAGCAAGGACCTTTGCTCATTTTAATAGTCTTATAATCTTACGTTGAAATTTCAAAATATTCCATAATTAAATTTAAAATAATATAGATACATTAATAATAGGAGCAAAACCAAGGAAAATCAGGAACAATAGGATAAATATGATAGAAAAATAGAGAATATGATAAAAGAAATTGAATTACAAAATGATAAATAAGACAAGATTTAAATGATGATTAAAAATCATAACTACAAAAAAGAACAAAGACAGTCTAAACATTTGTAAAGATTTTGTTCCTAAAAGGGAGATCAGAAAAAATAAACTAAAGGTAATGAATTCATGAAACACAAAAACTTTACTTGGCCAAATAAATACTCATCATTAATTTACTTAAAGATAATTAAAACATACATATAGCAATGACAATTTTGAAATTTAAGAATTAAAAATATTTGTAAAGATGCAAAAAAAATTCTTACAAAACAAAAAGTATGCTTGAGACATTTTCATAATGTTAAATGCCAAAGACAATTAATTAACAGAAAATTTCATCACTCATTTTTTAAATTTCTCATGAACTTATTATAGAATAGGGTAATCAAAACATACTTGATTTCTAGAAAGATTGAGGAAGTATTTTACTTAAATACTTTTCCTGAATTAGGTCTCAAAGATTCACCATAAACGCTCCGGGAAGAATCAAAGAAGTTGAAGTGGGAAAGCCATGCTGGAAAGGAGCTAAGGGTTGATCACTGAAAGCAACTATGTGTTTACTAACTTTTATTTTAGTACCTAAATCCTGTTCTGAAAGAAGATGAATGTTATTAAAGTAAAGCAAATAGCACATCCTTCTGGGTCTAGAATCTGTAAGTAAAATAAACAATAGCAGGAAAATGGGTGAGTAGAGTAGAAATACTCACATAAACAAAATTTCAAAACAGTATTTCATTCACAACCAGCAAGTAGGAAATGTCATTTAATCGTTCTCTCTGATATGTGTATTCTAACACATGATAAGGGGCAGAGGAAGAATAGAAATTCATTGGATTTGACAAAGGGAAATGAAGGGAGGGGTGGGAATAGGAAAGACAGTAGACTGAATTGGACATAACTTTCCTATGTTCATATATGAATATACTATGGTGAAACTCTACGTCATGTAAAACCACAACAATGGGATCCTAATAGAATAATTTATACTCCATGTATGAATAATATATCAAAATATACCGTAGTGTATATCTAAAAAAATCAAATTTTAATTTTTTTTAAAAAAGAAACAAATTGTAATGAATGAGGAGTCAATAAGGTATGGGCAATCAGAATCTATTTTAATCATATCAGTATAAGGATAGGAAAAGAAATACTTGATTCAAATTATGATTTCTGAAAATAAAATAGTCCAACATATAAGTTGTGCAAATAAATATTAAGGGATTAACTCCTCCATGACAAATTAAAAATTTTGGCCTCATTCATAACCCAAAATTCAATGGTATGCTGTCTTATCATAAGAGATAAATTTAAAACAAAAAGTTTAAAAGAAAGATAATGGGTAGGGCTCTGCAGTTCAAGAAACAAAGTAGATGGGTTCTATTTCTATATATCCTAGCTCTGATGGGCAAGGAAAGAAGGATGAAGGACTTGTTTCTTGTCAACAAAGAGAAATATTGCAAGTGAATATTAATTTGTGTATCTTAAAACCTTGACATATGTAGATATATTATACAACACTCAGGTAACAGAGACTGAAGACTAGCAGAAGTTAATTTAAAAAAATCTGATATTTGCATGTGTGCGTATACACATATACACTCTAATAGAAATGGCAGATAGAAAACTAAGTGGAATAAAGAACAGATTTAAAGGGAAATCTTAAAAGAGAAGAGAATCACAAAAAATGTTAATAAAAGAATTTAGTCAGTATCTAAATACATTGTGCTTTCTAATACTATAACTTGTTTAGAAGGATAAAAATTCCACTGGTAGTACTATATGTAAAATATTTTTATATGCTCTTTTTTTTAATTAATACATGCCATTAAAATTTAAAAAGTGATCAATACGTTTGGGATATATATTCCTTGGAGTCAACTTTGGGGAGTCATTGGTAAAGTACTGTTATAAATAAAGTACAAGAGAGGAAACAGAGAATTCCAAATGTTGGGATAACACATAATTTAACATGGGGTTTGATATGACAGTGAACTGCACAAAGTATCAAGATTGAGGATAGAAGAAAGAAAACAGTGGCTAAAGAAGAAAGCTTTTTTTCTGTAGTCAATAGAAACAGGTCGAGTTGCTTAAAGGAGAGGTTATTATTGAAACAAAATGTCAAGTCCAATGTAATAAAAGGTTTTTGAAATACATACATGAATTTCACTGCAAACCAAAATGTCATAAAGTGGCAAACATAAATAATGTGAGTTGCTTATAGAAACTTTGGTCAACAGCTTGGTTATGAATCCCAAATGGTGCACAAAGTTGAAAAGCATCTGTTTCACATGTACAATGATAAAGAGGGGTAATCAGGGGATGAAAAATGTGGCAAATAGGCTGTTTTGGTAGTGAAATATGGAACTTTGGCACATGTAAAAAGTGGTGAAATGGTAAGTGGCAAATTTCAGTACAAAGGAAAAATTTTCTTCTTAGGAAGAAAAAGCCATTAGACCTAGTAGAAATAACTCACCTTATACAAAATAATCAGTAGTTATTTCTAGCACTAAATGTAAAATAAAAACACAATAATACAACAAGTATATAGAGCCTTGGTATTTTTCAGAATATGAAAAATATTTTAAAAGATAACCTTGAACATAAAAAGTAATAGGTCAAAAAGAGCAAAATATTAAGTACCAAAAATAAAATAAATAAAACACAATAGGACAAAATTTGCTTTGTACAAAACATTTGTAATTACTGAGGGACATATACACATAAACATCAATACAAGCACAAACAGGTAGAAAAATGTTACATTTTTTTAAAGAAAAAAAAACAATAAACATCCTAATTTGACTTACCATTACTTAAAAGTAAGGAAATTAAAGCAAAAAATCCACCCAATGAGATATTATTTTTATGTATCAATATGGCAATTTAAAATAATCAGCATTTAATTTTGTTCAAAATGCAGAGAAAAATATATTATGTGAAAAGATAATTACATATAAACCTTTATAGTGCAGTCTTAAATAAAGAATACCATACTAAAATATTTTGTATAAAATATTCTCCTCTTGAGGGTGAATGGTAGGGAGTAGTCATAAGAAGGGTGTGCAAGATGATCAACATTCAGGATATTTATCTAGAGAAGCAAAACTAGGTCTGCTTTTTGTAGATGATCCCTGTTAGGTTGTGTTAGAATATTATGTATAGCTGTGTTCTGTAATATTGGAAATGCATACTTACTGTGGGTTATACTAAAGAATAGAATACATAAGACAATTATGGAATAGGTAGGCAGCCTCTCAGACTTAACAGGGGCTATATATTTGAAGACATCAAGAAGTCACTGACAGGTGAAATCCAGAAATCCTTGTGAAATCCAGATGACTGAGTTGGCCAGCTGAACATCCTTTTTGATCCATCTTGCTCTTTTTGATTCAAGCTACATACATTTTGGATCTATCATATGTGTGACAATCTTCACTGGAATGTTTGATAAAAAATCCCTTACAAGTTCATTACATGAGCTAGATATCTCCACCTCACATAACACAAGCTCTTCAATCTCTAGTAAATGAGAAAAGTGCAACTCTGCAAATTGGATTTATTCAGTTCTAAATCCAGTCCAGCTGAGGCTTCCCCTTGCGGTCATGTATCTCATGTGTCAACAGATATAAGTCATAATGCAGTACTTGGTGCAAACACCTCTCTGCTATGTTAACTCAATTGTATCAAAACCACACACCAATTAGTAGTGTTTAGGAAATTTAATAGCAGTGACTCACCTTTAGGATGTCTCACATATTAATGTCTCACACATTTAGGAATCTATTTGTCCTACTCTGATACCAAAGCTTCCCTCCCTAACACTTCCATCACAATCACAGTGCCCCCTTGTCTCTTACTCAGGCTCCACCTTTTTGGCTTATAGGAAAGCTTCCTGGAAGATTAGCCTTTCAAATGTAGCTCCCCATCTTCTTGGAGTTCCCTAACTTAGGCCCTCTCATCCTCCAAGTAAGATCTTTATAGCAAAGTTCATAAAAGTAGGAAGAGTCCAGTGCCTTCACTGAAAGATAAGTGTAGTTCTCTTGATGGCTTAGAAGTTATGGAGGTAACATAGTCAAAGGACCCATGTCCAATCTGTGATAATAGTTTACACGTCTAGATCCATCTTCACTATTGCACGCAGAGCCTGCTACTGATACTATACTGAACTATAATTCTAGCAAGGACTGGAGAAGCACTTATCTATTCTCTCAAGTTAGAGAGACAATAATACTCACCACTAATAAAATCAAAGTAAGAAAAATCTTAGAGCTTAAGTCTAAGAAAGTAAAATTTTAAAGAACGATCCAAGAAATAATTTGAAAAGTAACTTTACTCTGAATATTGAAGAACTTAAGAAATAGTGGTGAAAGTAGTAAGTGTGCCAATTTTGTGGACCTAGTCAGTATCTGATTATGTCCGAAAGGTGCAGAATAGTGGTGGTAACTCACCATACATAGCAAAAGACTGGAGTTTTGGAGTGAAGTTGGACACAATAAGGTAATTTGGCACCAACCTCTGAAGCCTTTAATAGCTCAGGGAAGTCCTTACAGGTGCTCAAAGGAGTTGCGATCTACTTTCTCCTAACTTAATGGAAGTTTTATTTCCCCTTTCAAATACTAGAATCAAAAACAAATTAAAAACAAATGTCCAACATATTCAATTGTATATTTCAAAAGATGCATATGTGTTCAATTGAAAAAATGTTTTTGAACTAATAGTCTGAGAAACTGCGAGAAGTTCTGTGGAAGCCTGACAGATTCCAAAACTTCCTAAAAAGAAACAAAAGAATTGTTATGTGTGGAGAAAGCACTACAGATATGTTCAGTAAAATTGTAAAAAGTGCTCAGTGTCGTTCAAACAGATTTTCAAAGACTAAATTGAGGGCTCCACCAACATTTCTTAGATAAACTTGTTTATCTAAGAAACTCTGAGCTCCAGATAAATAGTTTGGCATTCTCTACTTGTTTGGGGCATAGAATTTATGAATAATATATATATTTATTTATTAGTCAGACACAGAGTCTGTGATTTGAGTATTGTCATCTTTATTTTACAAGGGCGAGAGTAAAAATCAAAGACATGAACTTACCCAAAGCACTACCTGAACTATGTAACTAATCAGAATTGACTCATCTTTCTTCTGTCTAGGACTTTTTCCCATTGTACTATAGATTACTTTTTGTCCCATAACTGGTTAACAGTATGACACATATCTGTTTGGCAAGGGAAAAAAATTAAAGAAAATCATTACAAATATGTTTTTCCCCCCTTGGATTCAGAATACACATCAAAATTTTACATGCCCCAAAATAGTGATTCTCAAGGTGTGAGATCAGTAATATTACCTTCAAAAGTCCATACTAAATATGAAATTCTATTTTTACTGGAGTGGGAATGTTGTTAAACTGAGTCCCTCCCTTACTGTCTCCCTCTTGTCCTTCTTCCCTCTCCTCCTCCCCCTTCTCTTCTTCCTCCTCCTTTTCTTTCTTCTCTTCTTCCTCTTCTTCATTCTCTTCTTCAAATTAAAATTATAAATTATCCTAGATTATATTCAGAGATCTTGATGATTTTTTGGAAGAGATCTCATATTATGTACTTTTATTTCGTCCCACAGATACTGCATTGTCTATGCTCAGCAATTGTGTAACAGCTATTCCTTCAGGCTAAATCATGCTCAAAATAGAACATGCTGGCTCTTTTACAACACTTTTTACTTCTGATTTCATTTTATTACCCCCTTCTCTCCTAAAAAAATAAAAACAACTAAGTCAAAGCATGGCCTTTGGGCCTTTGCTACTCAGCATTTGCTAGTAAAGATTCCAATTTATGAGGATTAAAACCACCCCTTCTAAACAGATACAGTCATGGTTTGACTACCAGATGATCACTCTATGACCCCAAAATAAAAACGAAAAGCCCAAAATGCCTGCTGTCCAGGATGCAGCAGTCTTGTGCAGGTCCCATAGCTTGGTTTTGGAGGGCTGGGTGTCAGTCCTCTCTCACCTGCATGAGTGAGATCTTGCACGGGGCATAGCTGCACATTTGTGAGTACTGTTCACAAGAGCTCACATATATCACTGGATATACTCACATATTTCTTTCATATAAAACATTGACCTTAACATGTGTACTTATATCATTTCTATTTTCAAATATTGTTTTTCAAAACAAAAATAAATTTAGGGAAATTTGGAAAGAAATGAGAATTTTTTTTTCTCTTAATGCTGGGGATTAGACCCAGGACCTCATCAAACCCACTAGGCAAGTGCACTTCCACTAAGCTACAAAGGAGAATTTCTTGACTATCAGAATTACAAAAGAATGAAACAAACTTTTAGAAATGTTTAACAAGACAGATCTAAACATCTTATCTGAAATCTATGTCTTAAATTGATAACTTGCCTAGATCTTTCCTGTTTATGCTTCTGTTACCCAGACATACTTCCATCTGTAGCAATACACAAAAATGAGGGAGATGTCATTCAGGTTTTAATGTGCTTCAACTAGCTCCAGGGAGAGACATTTTCATAGGTAAGAGTGAGATTTTTAAAAGTAAAATCTCTGGTATTTCATAGTTTCTGGTGTAATAGTAACATTTTATTTGCATAATGCAGATTTTTGTATTGAGTTTATTCAATTTTATTACTATATGAAAATTGTTTTAAGAATGCTTTTCATTCTGTATTATTCCTGCAAGAAATTTGAAAGGGTAAAAAATGCAAAAACAGCTACTTGAGATTGAATAAGTATATATTGGTGACTTTCTGCTTCTATTTCTAAAATATTCTTCCCAGATTCATGTACACATTTGGATAAAATAACTGCACATATTTATTATGTATATTTTAAACAGGAGAAATACCATTAAAGTCCATGGAGTAAATATATAGTCATTTTGAAAATTATTTATCTGGAAACCTCAAGAGCTTTTTGCTGCTGTTTCATCTGTCAGTTAAATTTGTTTTAGTGGTATAAGTAATAGTTATGTGATGTTATTGTATAAAGTAGCCATGAAAATATGTACAATTTGCTTGTAGAAATGATCAAGTAAATAAAGACATAAGGGTATATCCTGTCTTGATCAATGCGTGTAACTCTGCAAGAGATAATCAGCCTTTCTCTTATTCTTCTATATGAAAATGGGCAAACTAATTTAAGATTTTTTATTCATTTCTAAAAAATGAATTGTGTATTACATTTTTAAAGTATGCAGATTCATACATAACAGAGTTGGGTTTAAAGAATTTGTAGACTCCTAAAACAACTTATTATTGACATATCATGAAAAAATAATGAAGCAACCAAAAAACCCCATCAATTTTTTCACTACACAAAGATACATAGAGATAGGAAGTAATAGTAATTTATGTTAAATAAATAAAATTTTGAATAATCAATACTCTCTTTACTAATACTACATAAAATTGTCATCTATTATATCTGCCCCTTAAAGATAAAAATTAGAATGTGTTAAGTACCATTTTAAATTTTATTCTCTGAAAGTCTGTCTAATTATGCCCTAAAACAATATGGCCTAGGACTTGGGTAAATCTACAGAAAATTTTTCTTGGGGATTCTGTTCTTGTAGTCTTCTCTTTTCTACCAAATTACCTGATATTTAGACCACGAATATAGATTAAACATATCCATAAACACCCTTATTTCAAGCATAATGAAAAAATAAAATATTTGTTTCAAAAAGTTAAAAGTTGTGGAAAATAGAAGAGAATCTCCAAATATGTACATAAGCATATTAATTAGGTAGTTTGCTGTATGTGTCCCTAAATTTGGAGGGAGAAGTTAAAACCAGTAATGTAAGTTTGAGATCACCATGTAAATGCTACTTTTACCTGTAGAGGGGGATTAGAGGGTATGGAAAAAATATAAAAATAGGGAGGATAACAGGAGCTGGAAATGAGGCTACGTTTTTAACACTTAATGCTTAGAGAAAGAGGAGAAGAAGGAGCTAACAGCAACAGCAACAAAAGCAACAACAAAAATGAAAAGGAATTGTCACTATAATTGGAGAAAAAATTAAAACAGTGAGGCATCAGCAGTCAAGCAAACCTAGAGCATTTCAGCAAGCAGAGAGCTTCACTGTGTCCAGCATTCTTGAGGGGATGAGGTGGAGCACAAGGATAGGGACCTGACCAAGGGACTTAACCAGACGGAGTCATTAGTGAAACTGACAAAATTTGTTTGTTTTGTTTGTGTGTTGTTTGTTTGTTTTTTGGTACTAGACATTGAACTCAGGGGCACTCGACCACTGAGCCACATCCCCAGCCCTATTTTGTGTTGTATGTAGAGACAGGGTCTCACTGAGTTGCTTAGTGCCTAGCCGTTACTGAGGCTGGCTTTGAACTCGCGATTCTCCTGTCTCAGCCTCCCTAAGTGCTGTGATTACAGACATATGCCACCACGCCCAGCTCAAAATTTGTTTTCATGGGAGGAAAGAGCACAGAAAGAAATGCAGAATAACTGCCTGGCTAACTGAAAATACATACTAAACACAAGTAATTGTAATTCAAATGAGAACAGTTGACCTAATTGTACGATGCTGTATATGCATAAGCAATATATAATCAACTTTCCAGAGCTATTTTCACCTACATGTGAAAAACCATATGTATTAATTTGCTAAGGCTGCTGTAACAAAATACTACAGACTGAGTTGCTTAAAGCACAGATTTTTTTTTTTTTTCACAGCTTTGAAGGTGGAAGTCCAACACCAAGCTGTTGGCACATTTGAGTTCTCTCAAGGCCTCGCTTCCTGGCTAGCAAAGGGCTATTTTCTTAATGTATCCTCACATGGTCTTTTCCATAGGTTGTCTTTCTCTTTTCATGACACCTGTTATATTGGTTAAGGTCCCACCCTTTGATCTCTTTTAACCTTAACTGCCTCTTTAAGGGCCTTATTTCCAAGCACAGTCCCTTGGGGAAAGGGGGTTAAGACTTCAACATACTACGTTTAAGGGGAAACAAATTCAGTCCATAATACCACATAATTGATGGAAAATTGAATTTAACTTGGGTTGCATATCAAAAGAAAGTAGCAGAGATAAAGAAATAAGGTTATTTGTAATAAGAAATAAGGTTATTTGCTGGAATACAGAATCTAAGTTTAGGAGCCAGAAAGGAAGATTTTAGGAGTATATGAGAAAGCTCAATAAATTGAAGTTCTTAATGAACATGGAAAGTTATTACAGTGGGGGATAATAACATTTAACATTCATTGGACACTTAACTGTGTGTCATCTGGACTCATCACAGTGCTAGAGAGAAGGACTAATATTGTTCCCATTTTATTGATGAGGATACTGAGGCATGATATGGTTGAGTAACTTGCAAAGGTCAGATATTTAGAGAGTGGATGAGGCAGAACGTGAAAGTCAGTCCAGAGTTCAGCAACTGCTCCCTTCATCAATACTCTAAGTGAGCTAGGGGAGGAAAAGGAAATGAGGTTCATAGGGGAAGATTCTCAAAATCAGTGTTCCTGAAGAGATAGCTTTAATGGGCATGGAAAGTTCTAAGATGGATCATAAAAATGTTTGACTGAATGTGGACAAAAATAATGAGAAGACGGTAGATTGCTGAGGGGCTAAAATGATGAGTGGAACACCCACAAGAATGAGCAAGTCACAAAAATGATGATAGGATGTTAATGCTTTATAAATCAGTAAGGAAGACCATTCAGAAAAATCGTGTAGAGGCCGTGTCAGGCAATTTAAATAAAAAGTACATATGACCAGTAAACTTGAAAATGCTTCATTTTTACAGTCATCAAAGTGTCTAAATTAAAACTTGTGTTAAAAATTAGAGGACTTCCCTGTTATCCCTTTTTTAAATAAATTCTGCTTTTATATGCTAAAAAAAAAATTAGAGGATTTCCACAACAGATAGAAAGATTTCCGTAGACATTTTTGTGGGAAGAGGGCTTAATCATGTATCTATTGTGCCTGTAATTCCATTTCTATAAACCCACCCTAAAGAAAGCCTCAGAAATTGCAAAAAATATTTGTGCATAAGGATATTTATAATAATATGATTTATAATAAAAACTTTCTAAAAGTACAATGAAAAGAATGTTTAAATGCAATTATATCTGCCTTCAAACCGATAATTTTGAAGAACTTTTATATCAATGAAACAGATATTTTAGAGTGTGAAATACCTTTGAATATTGAATTTTGAAGAGAAAAATGTTTATATAACTCATAGAAAACAAATAAATAAAATATACTCAAATAATAATGATAATTATTATTATTACCAATATTATTATCATGGTACTAGAGATTTAACCCAGAGGTACTCTACCACCAATCCACATACCAAGACTTTTTTTTATTTTTATTTTGAGACAATCTTACTAAGATGAATTGCCAAAGCTGGCCTTAAACTTGCAATCTTCCTGTCTCAGCTTCCCAAATTGCTGAGATCACGGGCATACCACAATAAATTTACCAAACATTACATATTTTTAGTGTAAAAAGAAAACATTGTAAATAAAATAAACATTAGAAAATTTTGGTGTCAAAAGAAAATAGTATTAGGGGCTGGGATTGTAGCTCAGTGGTAGAATGCTTGCCTCGCATGTGTAGGGCTCTGGGTTCGATCCTCAGCACCACATACAAAGCAATAAAAAAATAAAGACATTGTATCCATCTACAACTAAAAAAAATTTTAAAAAAGGAAAATATAGTATTAGAATAAGTTAATAATGGAGATATAATTGTTTATCAAAATGATGATATATCCTGGAGATTAGTGCTCTATCTGAAGTGCATATGGTAAAAATTTGCTCCCAAAATGTAAGCTCTCACTTCACCTCTCTGATTGTTTCTTTTGCTGAGAAGAAGCTTTTCAGTTTGAATCCATCTCATTTATTTATTTTTGATTTTATTACTTGTGCCTTAGGAGTCTTGTTGAGGAAGTCAGGGCCTAATCCGACATGATGTAGACTTGGACTTATTTTTTCTTCTATTAGGCAGAGTCTCTGGTCTGATTCTTAGGTCCTTGATACACGTTGAGTTGAGTTTTGTGCATGGTGAGAGATAGGGGCTTAATTTCATTTTGCTGCATGGGGGTAGGAAAGATGGTGGAATCATGTAGCATTCGTTCTTCTGTCACTGGTTTATTTCACTTAGTGTAATGTCCTCTAGGTTCATCCAAGTTGTTGCAAATGAGTTTCCCTTTTTCAAGACTGAATGTGTTCCATCTGTGCGTCTATGTGTCTATGCATGTGTGTATGTCACCTTTTTTAATCTTGGCTCTTGTGAATAATGCTGCCATGGACATTGAGACTCATTTATCTTTTCAAGATATTCATGTCAATTTTCTTGGATATATACTAATAAGTAGGATTTCTGGATCATAGAGTAGTGTTACATTTTTAATAACTGCTACACTGTTTTTCAAAGTGGCAGCACCATTTTACAATAATGTAAAAGGGTTTCAATTTCTCTACACCCTCACCAATACTTGTAATCTGTAGTCTTTGGGTAATAGCTATCCTGTGAGGTAGGACATGATATCTGATTGTTATTTTATTTGCACTTCCTTGATGATTAGTAATACTGAGTGACTTTCCATTTCATTGGTAACCATAGGTACATCTTCTTGTAGAAATATCTATTCAAAACCATTGCCCATTTTTTGAGTGAGTTATTTGCTTTTGCTATTGGATTGCAGAACTTCTGTATTTTGTATAATAACCAATCATCAGGTAAATGGTTTACAAATACATTATCCCATTTCATATGTTGTCATTTCACTCTGTTAATTGTCTCTTTTGCTGTAAAGGTTTGTAGTTTGATATAGTCCCAACTATCTATTTTTGCATTTGCTGCATGTGTTTTACATGTTATATCCCAGAAACCATTGCAAGATCAGTGTCAAAAATCTCTTCCTCCATATTTTCATGCAGTATTTTTTACATGTTTCAGATCTTGTATTTAAGTCATGATTCTATTTTGAGCTTATTTGTGTATGTTTAAGATAAAAGTCTTATTTAATTCTTTTGCATGTGCATATTTAGTTGTCCCAGCATCATTTGTTAAAGAGGTTATCCTTTTGCTGTTGTGTACTATTGACACCTTTGTGAAAGGTCAGTTGATAATGTGTGTGAGGGATTCTGGATTCTCTATTCTGTTCCGTTTGTCTTTATGGCTGTCTTTAGATTAGCAGCATAAAGTTTGATGTCCATAGCTTTGTAATATATTTTGAAATTAGGAAGTGCTATACCTCTAGTTTTACTTTTCTTTCTCATGATCATTTTGACTATTCTAGATATTTTGTGGCTCTATATGAATTTTAAAGTAGTAGTTTCTGCAAAAAAAAGATGTCATTGGGGATGGCATTGAATCTTTATTTGACTTGAATTTTTTCACAATATCAATTCTCTCAAAGCACAAATACAAGATATCTTAAATACTTAAGAACTTAACCCAAGAAGTGAAATACTTGTATACTGAAAACTAAAAAATACTGATGAGAAAAAGATGCAAATAAATGTTCAGTCTTTTTTTTCCCCTACAATGGGAAGACTAGTTTTCTAATTCATAGGTGGGTATGATACTTTCATTCATGATGTTTACTCCAAGAATTTTGACTTTAAAATTTAGGAAATCAAATGACAAGAAGAGATACTCTCTTTTCACACACTTTCCTCAAAGAATACAAAATGCTTACCTGTAACCTAGCTGCAGAGAAGAAAAAAAAGAACATCAGGGAAAATAACCTGATGTTATTCCAATAATTGTATATTCCAGTATTTGTATATTCCAATAATTGTATCTGCATCATTACAATAAAAACTCCAAGTATATCATAAAATTAAAAGAACTTTGCTATTACCCTGTAGCTAGATTGATTTTCAAGGGGGGTAAATGTTGGGTGATTTCCATATAAGTAGCTATTCTTATTTAGCTTATGTAAATTTCTAATTTGTGTTTATAATTCTTATATGAAATTTTTAATCTATTCCAGGCAGTGTCTAGAGAGTTCAGATAGAATACAGATTCCCCAGAACTTTAAAAAATTATTATTCATAAAGAAAATGTAGCATATATATGCAATGGAGTAGTACTCAGACATTAAAAAAATGAAATTATGGTATTTGCTGATAAGTGGATGGAACTGGAGACCATCCTGCTAAGTGACATAAGCCAGACCCAGAAAGTCAAAGGTCAAATATTTTCTCTGATATGTGGAAAACAAAGGGTGAAAAAGAAAAAAAAAAGGTGTGGCGGGGGGACTCCATCAAAACATATGAAAGATCAGCCAGGCTCTGTGGCACAAGCCAGCACTTAGGGAGGCTGAGACAGGAGAATCACTTGTTCAAAGCCATCCTCAGCAATGGCGAGGTGCTAAGCAACTCAGTGAGACCTTTTCTCTACTAAAATACAAAATAGGGCTGGGGATGTGGCTCAGTGGTTGAGTGACCTGAATTCAATCTCCAGTACCAAAAAAAAAAAAAAAATATATATATATATATATATACATATGTATATATATGAAAAATCAGTGGATTAGTGGAAGGGGGTTGAGGAAATGGGAGGAGGGAAGAGGGGCAGGAAAATTGAAGAACTGTGGAGTGAACCCAACCTAACTTTCCTATGTACATATATGAATATACTACAGTGAATCTTACCTTTATGTATATCCACAAGGCATTAATTTAAAAAAAAAAAAGCTATAAGTAAATAGCAGAAAGATCTGTATAATAGAGGGAAGGAAAAAAGGGAAAGGAAGAGGAAGAAAAGGGGAAGTAATGGGGACTGAATTAAAGCAAATTATATTCCATGCTTTTATAATGATGTCCAAATGAACGTTAATATTACGTGTAACTAAAAAGAACTAATTAAAAAATCCATAACAACTGCTATTTACACAGAAGCCAACTATACATTTAAGTATAACTACAATCTTTTCTAGACCTGTGGGAACCTCTTGGGAGATGCTATTACTCAGCAAAAGCTTCTCATTAAATATTGAATCTGTGAGGGTGTGACTTAACACCCTCCTATGAGATGTGCTTGCCCTCCACAGTGTCATGGTATCCTCAGCATCTAACATGTCTTCTGGAACAAATCAAAATCTTAATATATGTTTAGGAAATAAAGGTGATTCTTCAAGTCTTCCTTAAATCCACCTCTACCCTCTATGCATCTATGCAGTAAAGTTTAAAGACATTTCTTTCCACACCAGAACCCTGGAATATTTGTGTCACTGAATTTCATTGGCACAATCAACCTAGTGAAATTTTTCCAGTTCATACACTAGAACATTTTATAACTTCTATAGGGGAGCAGTACTTCCCAGGACATAGAATTGTTCTATTATTGTGATTCCTAGGACATAGAATTGTGCTATTATTCCCACTCCCTTTACTTATTCTGAGAACAGCTCAGAATCCAGGCATTAAAGGAAAGGCCCAAATTTCAAATACAAAAGTGACAAGAACTTCCATTTTCTTGACATTTTCCTGGGAGAATAGTGACTGTTATTAGGTCGGATTTGACAGCATTGATTGACTGTCAATTTGATGCAGGTGCACAATGCCCCCCCTTTCATTTATTATTATTAAAGACCCTTTAAAATTTGAGTGATTTTTACCCAGTCTTCATTACACCCTCCCCCATGTATTCCTCTTTCCTATTTTCGGATTTGGAAAGGGGATAGTTTAATAACATGCTAGTGTGAGAAGTCAATTTTTATTTCTTTTGTCCTGTGCTTCTCTGCTGGCCAGCTTTTAAAAAATTCTTCTCCTTTGCTCCATCAAGTACAAGCCAAATTCAGATCCTTCTGATTTGAATAAAATTCTTTTCAATGTCTTTGCCTCATACCAGACACTAGGGATTTTCTGACCTTTAGATTATAGTTGATTTGGACCCTGTCAATATTCAGATAGATAAATATACCCTAGAACAAAGGTGAGACTCCAGAAGCTATTGAACTCAATCCAGAGAATACAGAATGCTCAGCATCTATATATATATATATATTTCCTTTCATGTTCTTTAAATTTTCAAGAAGAGCAAAAATTATGCTGTGTTTACATGGAGTACTATGTTTATTCCATTCTTTTATTTGAAAATTTTTAAATCTATAGAGTAGGATTAAAAAATGAATAATGATTACCCTTCATTTGGACTCACCTTTTTATATTGGTTCATTATAATTATATATAATATGAGATTCATTATGCTATATTTATACATGCACTTAACATAATTTGATTAACCTCATTCCTCAGTATCTTCAGTTCTCTTCCTTCATCCCCCCTGCCAGATCTGCTTGCTATACTGATCTCCTTTCTATTGTTATTATATTACTTAGTGCATTACAATTCTATATAAAAGCAGAATTCATTTTTGTGGTATACTTATAAATGGACAGAGCATTTTTTGATAGATTTAACTTATTACTTCCCCATGTTGTCCCCTCCTCCCTCCCTCTCAATCTCCTTTCTCTACTCTGTTGCTTGAACTCACCTTTTATCATCATTCTTTCAAAATGTTTTTTCTCTAATGTTTATTCATTTTCTTAAAGTAAAAATTCTTATGTTCTTTCATTTCTCACTGTATAAATCATCCATCTATCTATCTATCAATCATCTATCCATTGGCCTTCATGAGCACTATTTTGATACATCACCTCAGGAATATGTGTAAAAAACACTATGAAGAAAAGGTTACTTGTTCAATGCCTCACGAATTTATTATAAGCAAACACATAAGAACAAATACATTTTTAAAAAAATTTTTAAAAGCATATGAATGGGTTAGAATAGCTAAAAGGGAAAACAATTAAAAAAGTTAATTTTTAAAAAAATTGTTTTTATTTAATGACTCATTCGTGTGTTTGTGTGTGTGTGAGAGAGAGAGAAACAGAGAGAAAGAAGACCAACCTTCCTCTTCATTGATTTGCCAGCAAATGGAAATAGACAACACTTGCATGAGATATATACATGCATATAAAAAGATCCGACATGTGAATTTAAAGCATATATAAAAGTTAAAATAGCAAAAGCATAAGAGTAATGCACTTCTCAGTTTTGAAATGCATCCCTGGACAATTGCCACTGGACCCAAGAGAATTGAGCTAGAGATGAACTGGCACTATGCCATGACATGAAGAAAACTAGAGCTCTGATGAATTTTGACATGGCAGCACTTGCCTCTCCTGAGGGACTTCCATATACTGCTTTTCCTCCCTGAGGTAATAAGCACAAAGCTGCATTAAGTTATATTCTCTTCCCAATCTTCCATACTAGAGAAATATAGTTAAGCACATTGCTACACAAAGGGGAAAAGAGGTAGCAAAAGGAAGTCTGCTGGATGACTAAGAGATGTGTGTGGAAGGGAAACAGGATGCAGTTCTCCTTGCAAGGGAGAGGATTTTTTTTTTTTTCTGAGTGTCTGCCAGTGGCACAGTTCCTTTACTTATAAGTAATGTGTACCTAGAATTGTTTAACCCTGTAGCAGCCTAAGATTTCTGAGCTTTCAGATCTGGAGCAATAATTTTAAAAACAGGTGAGAGGCCAGTAAAATAAGGAGAAAGCAAGTGTAGGATAAGTCCACATTAGGAAAAGACTCAGGAAATTATTCTGACCCAATGGGGTTGACAAGCACCATCTCAATGACAATCTGAGCTTCCTTTTATGCAACTGAGCTTCCTCCCCTCCTCCTCATGTTCAAGGTAAAATCCCTCACTCCCAAAGGATGCTTGGGAGATATTTGATGGAGATAAAAGAAAATGCAGCAGTAGCCTGTCACTCTAGATACCTTCTTCCTACAGGTTTGCCAGTGGAGTCTCCCGGTTTGCAATCCACAGAATGGTACGGAGTTGTTGCCTTTCTCTCTCTCTCCTTCTTTTCCTCTCTCTGTTCTTCTCCCTCATCTTCTTCAAGTTGTACTCTCTGTCTCTTCTCCATCCTATGTACTATTCAATTTAATGTAAACTAAAGGAAAAGTCCAAACAGAAATATTTTATATTAATGTATATATAATATACAGTGACACAGCATTTTTTGTTATAGGTCAGTTCAGGCAGCTAGCATAGAACTTTATAATGGTAAATATTCATTATTTCAATTAGTCAAAGGCATATTGTTATTACCATCATTCACCATAACAAATGTCATATGTAGCTCCTGCTTTGAATAAATGTAAGTATTTATATAGAAACAAAAGTAGATATAAATACATGAAAAATATAACTAATTAAATTATAATGATAAGATTATTTACCTGATCTATTCTTACTTCCACTACAAAAAGTGATTTTCTACAGAGCATGTATGGTGTGTTATTCATATTCATTATTTCTACAATGTCTGTTATATCAGCACCTTAATAAAGGTTTTTGTGTTTGTAAGGAATGAGGTCTATTATAGACATTGAATGAGTATAGCATCAAGCCAAATATTCTGTTGGAATTTAATGAAGATTTGGGGAAGACTTCACAAAGCATAGACCTTAAACAACAAAGAAAAGAGGCAAGCACAGTGGTGCACATCTATAATCCCAGCAGCTCAGGAGGCTGAGGCAGGAGGATTGAGATTTCAAAGCCAGCCTCAGCAGCTGAGCAACTCCCAAGACCCTGTCTCAAAATAGAATATAAAAAGAGGATGGGAATGTGGTTTAGCAGTTAAGCCACCCAAATTCAAATCCCAGATCCAAAAAAGAAAAATCTGAAAAGAGTTCTTATAGCAAGGTCAATTTTAGGTGAAGGTCTAAGCAGGATTGGTGTGGATGGTTTGGAAGTTTCCTAAGATAGATCTTTTGATAGTAAGGTACATGTTTTGTTTCAGTAACCCAAGGAATCTATTGAGAGGGGAAGAGACATGTTATAACCATGCACTAAGAATTCAAGTGCAGTGGCCGTGTGCAGGAAAGACTGCATAGAGGGGATGATAGAGGCAAGAATGTCGGTTTAAGGAGGCCAAAGGGAACAAAGCATCAAGCAGCCCATGTGCCCAAAAGAACCACCAATCAGAAGCCAGGACACAGAAGCAGCAATGGCCTCTCCTAACCACCTATCAATCCGCGGATCTCAGCAGGATTCCCTGACCAACCCCAGGGGGACATGGGATCCCAAAAGCCTCCTTTTCCTGCCCCAAGCCCTCCTTTTCCTGACCTAAGCCGATAAAATTTCTATCCCTCCAAGCCACGATTCTCCCAGACCCGCTCTGTTGGACTGCAGAGTCTGGCCCAGGAGTGTACCTCAATAAAGCCTTGCTAGGCGGTTTTAATTTGCCCCCTTTTGGTCATCCATATCCGGCCTTACAAGAGAAGTTTGTGGATATAGACTAAGAAATAATTAAGTGCTATGGGGAAGAAAAGGAGGAAACAAGATGAAGGACATACTGGCAGATAAAAGTAATAGTATTTAGTGGACAGTTAACTTAAGGAACAAGAGAGGAAAAAAGAGTCATAAATAATGGAGTTCTTGGATTGAATGATGAGGAAGTATTATAATAACATTAAGCTCTCCAGAAAAATATAATTAGGGCAAGATGGTAAATAATATAAATTTGAGTAGACTCCAGCTAAACTCTTCACTGGAAAATGACAGGTGAAGACTGTCTGACATGAAGCCTATTGCTGAATAGAGCTCTCAGAAGCACTTACACAGAGTTGGTGATCTGTGTGTCTCACTTTGAATCCACTGATCATAGGCTGCTTCCTTCCTTCCTCTCCCTCACTTCATTCCATGTCAAATTATCTCCAAAATTAATACTTGGGGGCTACAAACTGTACCAAAACAAGACAAAGTGGTTCCTTTGATAGATCCACCTGTTTTTTCTTTGGAAATGTGTAGGGGGATCTTTAAATGGACATTCATGCCTTCTCCTAAAGATTTCTCATGCTCATCCATATGCCTTATTATTTTAATGCACATATCACTATTATAAGTGATATGTATATAAGTGATATTTTAGGGCAAATGCTTCATCTATTAATACAATCTGTCTTGAAACTCTTGTTTCCATTTGTTCAAGTTTAAACTATAGGAGGAGATCCAAGACGATGGCTGAGACAGGCACTGCGTTCCTAATCTCTCCATGAGCTGGGATTAAAGCAGTGGGAATACTGTTTCTCTGTGAGTTATTAGAGGACCTCTGACAGCTGCCTCCACACAAGAATTCTGGTCACATGCCTGAGTGGGTCACCAGGCCCCAGTGTTTGCGCAGGACTCCGGCTGTTTCTGGCTGCTTCCCTGCGCAGGACCCACTCGCGCAGGACATCTGGTCACCCACACATGCAGGACCCTGGGTTGCTGCTCCCATGTGGACCTCCATCTACCAGTGTGGAACTCCCCTGTTCACCTGCACATGAGGACACTGGACAGGATCATATTGAGACAGCATCTTTGAACACATCACCCAATCCCACTGCTGGCCTGGTCCTACACCCTATATCTGAAAGTAGACGCCTCCATTGTGGGATACCTTCCTCGCCATCTTGGACCTGAGGGAGGAGATACAAGTAAACAACACACAACTCCACCTACTGGATGAGAAGGGAAGCAATCTTTTTTATTTACCTTGAGATTTTTATTCTATTATCTTTTTTTCTTCTCTTTTTTTTCTTTTCTCTCTCTCACTGTTTTCCTGCTCTCCCATCTCCAACATTTGTGAAACTGAGTATTTTTCATGCATCAGGCTACTGAGGACTGGGATATCTGATTAGTATACCACTGTTTTATTATTTAGTCTTGTATCTTCTATTTTTACATTTTTTATTTTTCTTAATTTTTTGTTCCCTGTTTGTTGTACTCTATATTCTTCCTACTTACTTGTCTTCCCCAAATCTCTTTCTCTCTTTGCTACTACTAGCCAACTTCTTTTGGATTCCTCTTTCACACTTTCTAAGATCTAATTAATCTATATCCTCACTTCTATATCTCTAACATCTCATCTGACACCCCACCCCACTAGTACACCAGTGGAAACTGTAGACCCTTTTGCAAACCTATTGTTTATATTGTAGATACTAATTAAACTCATAATTTCTATATATTGTGACAAAGCTGTAAATGTCCTAATAGGAGCTACTTGGTTTAAAGCTATATAATGTTCATATTGTGATCTGTTAATATTGGTCTTCCCCTTAAAGAAGAGGTATTGGAACTCTGCAGGTTATCTATAAGCCTATAGGATAAAGATGGTAACACCTCATATCTGCAGTGATAGAAGGGAAGACACACGAACAACATGATAAAAGTAAGGAAGAAAGTGCCCCAAACAAACCAAGATACTACATTATTAGAATCCATGGTCAGCATAGCAGAAGAAATGTTAAAGAAAGAGTTCAAGATGTACATAATGAAATCAAGAGCAGAAAATCCAGGAATTATATGAAAACATCAAACATAAGAATTATTTGTATAAAGGAAGGCATAGAATTTCAAACCAAAGGAATGAACAATCTATTCAATGAAATAATATCAACTTTTTCCAAACTTAAAGGAACAAATTGGATAATCAAATGCAAGAGACTTACAGGACACCAAATGTACAAAATCACAACAGATCTACACCAAGGCACATTATAATGAAAATGCCTAGTATACAAAATAAGGAGAGAATCTTAAAAGCCATAAGAGAAAGGAATCAGATTACATATAGAGGGAGATCAATTTGGATCTCAGTAGATTTTTCAACCTAGACCCTAAAAGCCAGGAGATTTAGAACAACATATACCAAGCTCTGAAAGACAATGGATGCCAACCAAGAATCTTATATCCAGCAAAATTCAGTCTTATATTTGATGATGAAATAAAAACCTTCCAAGATAAACAAAAGTTAAAAGAATTTACAGCAAGAAAGTCTGCACTACATAATATTCTTGGCAAAATATTCCATGAGGAGGAAATGAAAAACAACAATGAAACCTGTAGTGAGGAACTACACTAAAAGAAAGGCCAATCCAAGGAGAAACCTAGTCAAGTTAAAAACTAAAAATTAACCAAAATGTCTGGGAATACAAACCATGTTTCAATAATAACACTGAATGTGAATGGCCTAAACTCATCAATTAAAATACATAGACTGGCAGATTGAAATTTAAAAAAAAACCAACTGCCTCCAAGAGACTCATCTCATAGGAAAAGACATCCACAGTCTAAAGGTGAAAGGATGGGAAAAAATGTGTCACTCACATGAACTGCATAAACAAGCAGGGGTTTCCATCCTAATATTAGATAAAGTGGACTTCAAACAAAGTTAGTGAAAAGGGATAAAGAAAGTCATTTCATACTGCTTAAGGGAATCATACATCAACAAGACACAACAATAGTAAATATCTATGCCCCAAACAATGGAGCATCTATGTATGTTAAACAAACACTTCACAAATACAAGAATCAAATAGACCACAACACAATAATACTGGGGGACTTTAACACACCACTCTCACGACTGGATAGATCTTCAAAACAAAAACTAAACAAAGAAACTACAGAACTCAATAAAACAATCAATAATCTAGACTTAACAGATACATATAAAATATTCAACAAGTGAATACACTTTTTCTCAGAAGCATATGGATTTTTCTCCAAAATAGATCATAGGCTATGCCACAAAGCTAGCCTTAGCAAATACAAAAAAATAAATAAATAAATAGAGATACTACCCTGCATTCTATCTGATCATAATGGAATGATATAAGAAATTAATAACATTTTAAAATAAAAGCTACTCCAAAACCTGGAGACTCAATAATATTCTATTGAATGCTGCATGAATAACAGAAGACATCAGAGAGGAGATAAAAAAATTTCTTAGAGGTAAATGAGAACTCTGATACAACATATCAAAGTCTCTGGGACACTATGAAGGCACTGTTAAGAGGAAAGTTCATTGCATTAAGCTCATTTATTAAAAGAAGAAAAAGTCAACAAATAAATGACTTGATACTACATCTCAAAGTCCTAGAAAAAGAGGAACAAAACTACACCAAAAGAAGTAGAAGACAGAGCCAGATGCAGTGGCATGTGCCTGTAATCCCAGCACTTAGGGAGGCGAAGACAGGAGAATTATGAGTTCAAAGCCAGCCTCAGCAATGGCGAGGCACTAAGCAACTCAGTGAGACCCTGTCTCTACATAAAACACAAAATAGGGCTGGGGATGTGGCTCAGTGGTCAAGTGCCCCTTAGTTCAATCCCTAGTACCAAAAGAAAGAAAGAAAGAAAGAAAGAAAGAAAGAAAGAAAGAAAGAAAGAAAGAAAGAAAGAAAGAAAGAAAGAAAGAAAGAAAGAAAGAAGAAAGAAAGAAAGAAAGAAAGAAAGAAAGAAAGAAAGAAAGAAAGAAAGAAAGAAAGAAAGAAAGAAAAGAAGTAGAAGACAGGAAATAATTAGAACTAGTGCTGAAATCAATGAAATTGAAACAAAGGAAACAATCAAAAAATTGACAAAACAAAAATGATTCTTTGAAAAAATAAATAAAATTGACAAACCTTTAGACACCCTAATGAAAAGGAGAGAAAAAACAAATTACTAAAATTTGTGATGAAAAAAGAAATGTCACAACAGACTCTACTGAAATACAGAGGATAATTAAAAACTATTCTGAAGATTTATACTCCAGTAAAATAGAAAACCTTCAAGACATGAGAAATTTCTAGAGGCATATGACCTACCCAAACTGAACCAGGAGGACATTCACAACTTAAATAGATCAATTTCAAGCAAGGAAATAGAGGATGTCATCAAAAGCCTACCAACCAAGAAAAGCCCAGGACCAGAAGGATTCTCAGCCAAGTTCTACAAGACCTACAAAGAAGAACTAACACTAATACTCCTCAAATTATTCCATGAAATAGAAAAGGAGGGAACCCTTCCAAACTCATTCTATGAGACTAGTATAACTCTGATTCCAAAACCAGACAGAGACACATCAAAGAAGGAAAATTTCAGACCAATATCCCTGATGAATATAGATGCAAAAATTCTCAATAAAATTTTGGCAAATTACATACAAAAACGTATTAAAAAAATAGTGCACCATGATCAAGTGGGGTTTATTCCAGGGATACAAGGTTGGTTCAACATATGGAAATTAATTAACATAATCCATCACATCAATAGACTCAAAGATAAGAATCATATGATTTTATCATTTGATGCATAGAAAGTATTTGATAAAATATAGCACCCTTTCATGTTTAAAACACTAGAAAAACTAGGGATAGTAGGAACATACCTCAACTTTGTAAAAGCTATCTGGGCTAAAACCAAGGCCAACATCATCCTAAATGGAGAAAAATTGGAAGCATTCCCTCTAAAAACAGGAACAAGACAGGGATGCCCTCTTTCACCATTGCTATTCAACATAGACCTTGAAACACTAGCTAGAGCAATTAAATAGATGAAAGAAATTAAAGGGATATGAATAAAAAAGAAGAGCTCAAACTATCATTATTTGCTAACCACATGATACTAAGAGGGTCCAAAAAATTCCACAGAAAACTTCTAGAATTAATAAATACATTCAGCAAAGTAGCAGGATATAAAATCAACATCCATAAATCAAATGCATTTCTATACATCAGTGATGAATCATCTGAAAGAGAAATCAGGAAAACTACTCCATTCATAATTGCCTCAGAAAAATGAAATAAAATAAAATACTTGTGAATCCATCTAACAAGAGAGGTGGAAGACCATTACAATGAAAACTATGAGACACTAAAGAAAGAAATTGTAGAAGACCTTAGAAGATGGAAAGGTCTCCCATGCTCTTGGATAGGCAGAATCAATATTGTCAAAATGGTCACACTACCCAAAGTGCTATACAGATTCTTTGTAATCCCAATTAAAATCCCAATGTCATTCCTTATAGAAATAGAAAAAGCAATTATGAAATTCATTTGGAAAAATAAGAGACCCAGACTAGCCAAAACAAGCTTTAGCAAGAAGAGTGAAGCAGGAGGCATACCTGACCTGTAAGGCACAATACCAGACCTTAAACTATACTACAAAGCTATAGTAACAGAAATGGCATGGTATTGGAGACATATAGACCAATGGTCCAGAATAGAAGACACAGAGAGAAACCCAAATAAATACAGTTATCTCATACTAAACAAAGGTGCCAAAAGCATACACTGGTGAACAGATAACCTCTTCAACAAATAGTGCTATGAAAACTGGAAATCCATATGCAACAACATGAAATCAAACCCCTTTCTCTCACCATGCACAAAATTCAACTCAAAGTGGATCAAAGACCTTAGGAATTAGGCCAGAGACCCTGCGCCTAATAAAGAAAAATTAGGCCCAAACCTTTATCACATCAGATTAGGCCCCAACTTCCTTAACAAGACTACTAAAGCATAAGAAATAAAATAAAAAATCAATAAATGGGATGGATTCAAACTAAAAAGCTTCTTCTCAGCAAAAGAAATAATCAATGAGGTGAACAGAGAGCCTACATTCTGGGAGCAAATTTTTGCCACACACAGATCAGACAGAGCACTAATCTCCAGGATATATAAAAAATTTAACACCAAAAAAACAAACAACCCAATCAATAAATGGGCTAAGGAGCTGAACAGAAACTTCTCGGAAAGAAAATATACAATCAATCAACAAACTCTTGAAAAAATGTTCAACATCTCTAGCAATTAGAGAAATGCAAATCAAAACTACTCTAAGATTTCATCTCACCCCAGTCAAAATGGCAGTATCCAAAATACAAGCAACAATATGTGCTGGCGAGGATGTGGTGAAAAGGCACACTCAAACATTTCTGGTGGGCCTGCAAATTGGTGCAATCAGTCTGGAAACGGTATGGAGAGTCCTTTTGATCCAGCTATCCCACTCCTTGGTCTATACCCAAAGGACTTAAAAACAACTTACTACAGTGACACAGCCACTTCAATGTTTATAGTAGCACAATTCACAATTGCTAAACTGTAGAAGCAACCCAGATGCCCTTCAATAGATGAATGGACAAAGAAACTGGTATATATACACAATGGAATATTACTCAGTGATAAAAGAGAATAAAATTATAGCATTTGCAAGTAAAGGATGGAGTTGGAGAATATCATGCTAAGTAAGGTAAGCCAATCCCAAAGAACCAAAGGCCAAATGTTTTCTCTGATTAGTGGGTGCTGATACATAATGGAGGTGGGGTTGGGGAGCATAAGAGAAAAGGAGGAACTTTGGATAGGGCAAAGGGGAGGTAGAGGAAGAGAGTGGGCAAGGGGTAGCAAAGAAGGTGGAATGAGATGGACATCACTATCCTAGGTACATGTATGAAGACACAAATGGTGTGATTCTTATCTGTTTACAACCAGAGAAATGGAAAATTGTGCTGCATATGTGTACTATAACTTGAAATGCATTCTTTAGTTTTAAAAAATAAAAATAAATAAATAAATTTTAAAAATAAAAAACAAAAAATATGTTTAAACTATACTTTTGACCACTTTGCTTTCCTAGTTTGATGTTTGGGGTTATAGACACTTTCCTGTTTAATTGAATGGAAGAAATTTTTCCTGTGTCTTTCACTCCTTTTATTGTTATTTTTTTAAAGAGACAAAAGTGAATCAAAATCCTTGTGGGTTATGTACCCAGGATATCATAAGATCTTATGTCTCAACCTAAGAGGAAATTCCAGACTCTATTTCAGAGATTTCCATATTAAGAAATTAGTTTCACTGAAGTATTGAAAAGGAGGGTACAAAGTTTTTATGCATATCCAGCTACATAAAATGTGTGCTTATTCTTTGTCAATGATATCTAAATGAACAGATATGTACATCCAAGTGCTTCATTTCACTAGAACTGTATAAAAACATCAGAGAAGTGTCATAGCTCCTATGGCATTAGTAAGATGCCTTTCCTGTATTCTGTGGTGGTTCATAATTTATTCTTGAGAAGGAAAGGGTATCTATTGCTTCTTTCTAGCAAAACATAATTTTTCTGTTTTGAGATGCAATGTTCATAGCACTATGACTGCCTCACTTAAAACCTACCTTACCCAAATGTGGTTAAAATATATTTTGGATGAATTATAAGTTCTTTCAGACACTATAATATTTTTGAGAGATTGAAAAACCTTGTCTTGAAAATGCCCTTTGAAAACATGAAATTATTATCCTCTTCTTGTGCTCAGTTGAAACTTAAGAATCCAAAAGACATAGAAAATGTTATAGTAAAAGTGTTATCAACAAGAGAATGATAGCATTAGCCATTAGAATCAAAAAATAACGAGGACTTTAATTATTTTTTTCATGGAGTGAGGTTATTATTTTCCTTGAGGACTTGCCTTTTCCACTATTTCATTTTACCTCCATGGTTTCCAATTCACTAAATGGAGGTACACTATAGCTCATATTTTTCTTCCACAAAGGCTACTTATTCTTTAATAAGGACAGGTAGTGGTTTCTTTGTGGAGCTAATTGACTCTCTTGCTGTGCACATAGAACCTTAGTGCTAAAGTAATGAGTTTTAGATAAATAATGGAAGTTCCTTAACTTTGTCAAAGTATACTTTCAAAAGATGTTGATATTTCATCTGATATAGATTTAGTAAAGAAAATTTTTTACTTATTAAGATATTGCAGAACATACATGTATTTTTAAGTTTGTTCTTTTAAAACTCCAAATGCAGTTTTCCAGGAAATCTAAATGTAAATAATTCATGAATATAGCCTAGCATACAAATGTCTTCATATGAAATAGAAAATATGTTGATAATACTTACTTTAGATTTGAATCAAAAAACAAGACCTATTGCCCAGGAAACAAAAACCATATGTGATAAATACAATTATTGCAGTGAAGCTTGCAAATATTCATTTGACCAAGATTGTATATCTAAGTGTTTGAGTGTATAGGAGAAATAGCCTTAGTATTGGTTTAGCCACAGAGCATGGGTCGCAAGGGGCATGGCTTGTATATGAAGCTGGAAAATAGTCTGAATTTACTTTGGACAAGAGGAGGGTGCTAATAAGTGTACGGGGGCGGGGGGGCAAGAATATCTTTTCACCTATCTTAGACTAAGTCCTTATCTGTTTACCAAATTTGCTGCTGTTACATATGTAGATTTCATATTTTTAAGTAGAGTTGTGTAATATGAATGCTAACTAACATTTTTTAAAGTTGCTGTTAAAATTGCTTATAGTGAAATATGAGAAAAAACAGTGCCAGAGAAAATTTCAGGATATTATGAACCCCAAGTGGGTAATAGTTGTGGAGAAATTATCATGCATAGAACATATATAACTAACGCAGTTATTTTTGTTTCCTATGGCATTTCATCTATAAATACAAGTTATAAAATTCATAATTTTATATGTAAAAATGTTTAAATAACCTATTTATATTTGCTGATATTTTTGTCTACTTTTGAAGTTTTTTTTAGTCTAGACAATTTAACTAACTTACAAATTATTCTTAGGTACCAATTATTATATGTATTTTCTTATTCATAAATCCAAATTATATGCTTTGAAGTAATAATTCTATCCACATATTTCTTGATCTTCCATGTTCAAATCTTTAAACAGAGAATTTTTTTATTGTAAACATTGAGCAAGTACATGTCCATAATGGGAGACCTCCTTATACAGAGACTTACACATACTATGGTTCTTCACACATAAAACAAAATGCATGGTCTTTGTGGCTACACAATTATCAGTAAATCTCTCTACCTCTTCTTCCAAGTCCTAACTTCAAGGAGGAAGTAACCAGGTATCCTCACATGCTACATTTATCTCCCATTGAGAGAACAGTATATGCTGTGATGATGAGCTGTTAATCGTGAAATAAAGTGAGAGAAGAAAAGGACACTTGATGGTGACATATCAATCATGACATACTTACAGTACAGTAATCTTCAATAGAAAAAGTAATTGAAAATAATGCCTGTTCACAGAGCTAGACTAGAGCTACTAAGAATAAATATAATAACAGATGTGTAAAATCTTCATGGAGAAAAACAGACGGGAATAAATAGAGAAATTTACCATGTTCACAGATGTCATAAAAATGTTACATGATCAACGTTATATGTGCATATTGATCTTAATTAATGTAGAAAAAGCACCTGACAAAATTCAACATTCTTTCATGATAAAAACGTCAACAAAATAGAAATAGAAGGGAGCTTCTTCAATATAATAAAAGCCTCAATATATGAAAACCTCACAGCAATCATCAGAAGGTGAAAGAAAACATTTCCTCTAAAATCAGGACAAAGACAAAGATGCCCATTTTTACCATTTCTTTTAAATACAGTACTGTAAGTTCTAGCCAGAGAAATTCAGCAATAAAATTCAGCAATGAAATGACATAAAAATCATCTTCATTGAAGCTGGGCACAGTGGCAAATGCCTGTAATTTGGAGACTGGAGCAAAATGATCACAACTTTGAGATCAGCCTCAGTATTTTAAAGAGCTACTCTCAGCAACTTAAGGAGAACTCATCTCAAAATAGGAAATTTTAAAGCTAATAAATGAAATCATCAAAGTAGCAAGATCTAAAGTCAACACACAAAAATCTGTTGCATTTCTATAAAATAACAATGAAAATTTAAAAAGGAAATCACAAAAACAATTTCATTTGCATTAGTTTAAAAATAATAAAATGGGAGTTAACTTAACCAAGAAGTTGAAACACTTGTAAATGAAAACTACAAAACATTGCTTAAACAAAGATGACATGAACATACCATTACATAGATTAGAAGATCTTCTATTGTTAGAAGATGACACAACCTGAGGTTATCTCCAGATTAAATTCAATTCCTATCAAAATCCAATGACATTACATGAGGAAATGAAAAAAACAAATTCTAAAGTTGATGTGAAATCTCAAGGGATCTCAAGTAGTCAAAACAATCTCAAAAAAATAAAAACCAATAAAAGAATGAAGCTGGAACACTTTTTCATTTGAACACTTACTACAAAGCTACAATAATCAATAATACTGTGGTACTGACATAAAAAAGACATACAGACCAATGAAAGAATGGCATGTCTAGAAATAAATCCTCACATATGACCAAATTACTTTTCATAAAGATGTTAAGATCTTTTAATGTGAAATGACAGCTTTTTCAATAAATGGTGCTGAGGAAACAATTACATGCATAACTCAAAATTTAAAAGTTGGATCCTTACCTAACACTACATACAATAATCAACTCAAAATGAATCAATTATGTAAGCATAAGAACTACAATTATAAAACTCTTAGAAGAAACTATTGTTTATCATATCTCATAAGAAGTTAATACTCAAGGTGGGTGCAGTGACTCATGCCTATAATCCCAGCGGCTCTGGAGACTGAAGCAGGAAGACTGTGAATTCAAAGCCAGCTTCAGCGAAAGGAGGGGCTAAGCAACTCAGTGAGACTCTGTCTCTAAATAAAATACAAAATAGGGCTGGGGATGTGACTCAGTGGTCGAGTGCCCCTGAGTTCAATCCCAGATACCAAAAAAATAAAATAAAATAAAATAAAATAAAAATAAAATTAGATCCCTACTTCCCATCAGTCATATAAATTCATTCCAGGTATACAAAAGACCTAAAAAAAAACTTCAAACTCTTAATTAGAAATATAAGGTAACTTTTTATTACAATAAAAATTTCTTGGAGAAGTAACAAAATACCACAAAAAAAAATTGAAAACTTTGATTACATTGATATTTAAAAGTTTGGTGTTATAGAAGATACCATAAAGAATTTTTAAAGGATATTAAAACAAATTTAACATATATATATATATATATATATATATATACACACACATATATATACACATATACATATATCATCTACAAATATTAGTTTCTAGAATATATAAAAACTCCTACAAACTGAAATGGAAAATGCTGCAGACAACACAATAAATAAGAACATAGACAGAAAAAATACAAATAAATAAAAGGGGAAGATGTAGTAGACCAAAGCAGGAATAGATAATCAACCTTACCAGAAATCACAGGAAACCATTATCCAAACTTTTCAAGCAACCTACTTGCAAAAAAGCAAAAGTCTGAAAATAATAAGTACTGATGATAATGCATTCTATGTATATGTTTTTAAGGAGAAAGGTAGAGTTAAATTTTGCATTAAATTTTTCACTGATGTTGGAGATGAAACTGGGTACACTTTTAAGATTAACTTGACAGTATTTAATATGACTGAATTAAATGAGGTATTCCCTAGTTGACCTATAGCATAGGTCACTGTGTGACATCTACAAAAATGCTTAATGCAGCATTTTTGTATCAAAGAAAATATGAAAATGATCTAAATATCTAGCAATAGATTTATGAATTCACAATGTATATCATGTTCAGAAATGCTATATTAGAACAACCCAACTAGATTTCTGTTTAAATATGCAAAATTTTTAAAACAGTAAAACATGATATGACATTGATATGTAGCAAACAAAACATTTCTCATATTTTGTAAAAATATAAGAACTCTTTGCTTTGAGCTGTAACAAACCAAATTCAAAATTGTGACCAACCCTTGGAACAGAAGACATGTTTTTGTTTTTTGTTTTTTGTTTTGTATGTGATTAGCTTAATTGGTTTTTATTTGTTGTTTTTAGACTGCAGGAGGATAAAAAGGAATTTTAATTTTTTATGTGGTTGTTTCTTTCCTATAGAAAGTGGAAGGCAATGTGAATATGACAAAATTTTAACATTTGTTTATTTTGGTTATGTTAGATGGCTGTTTTCATATTACTGTTTTTATACAATCAATTTTCTCAAGTTAAGAGAATAATAATAATACAGTAAGCAGTGATGTTGTTTCTGTTCAATAAAATATGCTTAATATGAAGTTTGCCACAATTCATTTCCACTGGACCTTTGAAAGATTAGCTCTCAATTTTTAATACCTGTATCACCGGGACACCTGGGATGTATACAATGATTATGATACAATTTCTAATGAAATGTTCAGAAAGTGGAGCCTGAATAAATATGGAGGCAGGAAGAAAATATGGACATCTCAATAATATATAGTGCACATAATTCCCTCTGTATGTTCCACATCAAGATTCTTAGAGAAATACACTTTTCTTTAAAGCATATATCATGTATGTACATCTCTAATCACTGTTCCCTGAAGCAGCATAGACATCAGCTATCTTTATGTAATTGGCAGGAACTCAATACTACTCAAAAATACTCCAGTAATCAGCTCAGGTTGAGCAAATGAAGGTTTTTAATTCCTCACCAATCAGGAATCAGCCAGATCTCACCACACAAGGAGAATCACGCTCTGTCAGATTCATAGGTTCCTGAGAAGAGGACACAAACCTTATGTCCTTGGACAATGCCAAGCTCTTTATCTTATCTTTCCTTTCACTGACACTGGAATGTTGTTTTTGTCCCAATTGCTATGTCAATAATTATGAATGAAATCCAGTAAAAAATGGATGTGGAATTTCTGATTTATTAGATTCTAAAAGAATCCAATATTCTGTCATAATAGTGAATAGGAAAGAAATTAATTCTTTGATGAATAGAATTGCTATTTAGCTGCTTTGTTTCTCTTTAAAGTATAACCTAAATTGGAGTAATTATCACTGGAAGTCAGGAACCTAAAGTGGCCCAAATTATTTTTCTTGTTCAATTCAGCAATTGTACTTGCATTAATAACAGTATTTGTCTATAGAGCTCCAGACATTTCAGTTTGTTAGGAATTGTTTAAGCCAAATCAAATATTATTAATGCATGCACCAAAACAAAGGGGTAAAATAGGTTTCAAACAAGAGATTAGAGGGAAAAAATAAAGGAGAAAAAAGGCTTATACAGATTACATCTTTGGGTGGAAATGTTTGCAATGAATTTAAATTTTTTATTTTAACCCAATCTTGGCTTCATCTTCACTCTGAAAAATAGCCTACATGATTTTTTTCACTAATCCCTGATGTTCCATGACTTCACATATAATTTCTCTCAAACCCTGAAAGCAGAATGTTTCTTTATATCAGCTAATGCATGTGAGTGTGACCCATAATAATGTTTGGCAGCTTCTTGACTGATCTGCATAATGAAAAAAAAGAAAAAGCATAATACCTTGAATTCTGAATTGTGTCTTTGCTCTTATGCTGGGAAATTCTTTACATCCCCCATTTATTACTTCCCTGATCATACAAATTTCAAGGTGTATGTTTACAAACATTTTGTTGTGTTTCTTATTCTATGAGCATTCTGAAGCTTTCAATTTCCAGGTTTCTATGGTAACAAGGATACAGCACATTCATTAAAAAGAAGTTCTGTTTAATTGATCTACTAATGTATTGCTTAATAGTAACTGTTAAGCAGTCTTTTGTTTCCAGGTCATATTTAGGGTTCACCTATTTGCATAAAAACATTTCATTATCTGAAACCAATTATTAATAGTAATTTTCTTTCTTTAGTTTTAAATAACTAAACCCTCATTGAGGTTTTCTGAATAGCAAATATTTGTAGCCTTCAGAGTATGCTTGATGTATGGTCTCAGCTTGCTTTGTTTCTGTGAGCAGGAAGAAAATTTATAGCTTGTAAATATTAATCCAAGAAAGCAAAAATAAGGTATCTCTTCTTTACAATCAAAAGTTAGATGTTCAGGATAGCCAAATCTAAGTCACATCATATATTTTATAACAATCATAGTTATCTCCTACTTTCAATGTTAAAATACATTATATATGAATACAAAATTTATACTAGAGCCTTTCATAGTACTCAAGGGGAATTCTGACACTGTATCTTTGTTTAAAGATCTCTGAACATATTTTAGAATGAATGCCTGTGTGTAAAAAGATTTTTTAATGTGAAAAGGCAATGTTATTTCATTTGGATTGAAATGGCTATTTTAACAATGCAAGTCAGAACACTAGTAATTAATATTTATCTTTTGGTAAAATGAAGCTAAAGTGTGCTTGCATAGGACATATGTATATGAGGGCATGGTCATACCTATACAGTTTTGAGGGATAGGGACTGATTTATTAAGTTTTATAGAGATATTTTTATGTATTTATACCAAATGTTAACTCTAATCAACTTGATAAATAAGCTCATCCTCAATTACATGTATTACTGCTAAAATATTAGATTTGGATTTAAAAATTAAACTAAGAAATACTTTAAATGTCAAATGTGCACATTATTGACCAAATCTTTTCTTCAACATATCAATTCAATTTCTTGATACATTTTTTTAATTTACAAACATTAATTCAAAGCATTCATGTTGTACCTTTGACCAACTCTTATACAGCCAGGCTCTTGAATACTTATATTCAAAGAGTAGTTTTAAAATCAGGTCATAAGTCTATAAATATAGTATTAATACAGTTTACTAAAGAAAGTCACATCATCTTACCAAACTACCAGAAAATGTAATTAATAAACACATTCTCTTTCATTCTCTTATTTCTCTCTCCTTGCATCCTTGACCTCTATGTGTCTAGAGAAACATTAATTGCATTAACATTATGCTACGATTAAAAAGCTAGACAGCACAACAATGCTGCTTGACAAGATATTTTTACAATTCTGTTTGATGTCATTCAGTTAAGAATGGATATCCTTTGAACTATTGCAAATTAAGTTGGTGTTCAGTGGACGCATTCTCTATGGAAGTTCTCTTAGCTTTCTGATAGACGTTTCTATTTGATAGAGTGAATTAGTTTAAACTTACACTATCTGCACCTGTAATTTTGCTCAGTAATCATCATGTGCACCTTGCACAGGCTTCAAATTAGTTTAAAAAGTGAGTTGAAGCCAGGCGTAGTGGCACATGCCTGTAATCCCAGCACTTTGGGAGGCTAAGACAGGAGAATTAAAAGTTCAAAACCAGCCTCAGCAAAAGCAAGTCGCTACGCAACTCAGTGAAAACCTGTCTCTAAATAAAACACAAAATAGGGCTGGAGATGTGGCTCAGTGGTCAAGTACCCCTGAGTTCAATTCCTGGTACCAAAAACAAACAAACACAAAACAAAATGTGAGTTGAAAATGTGTCTGAAATGCATGAAAGTTACATTTGTAATTGGTATGTGGAGTCAGCAATGAGTCTGATGAAGAACACATCACCATTAGAATGTAACTGAGTAAATGATAAAAATCTCAGTTACAAATTACATTAAATAAGAACAAAATAGGGATCCTCTAAACAAAGACTCCATAGTTAGCATTGCTATGAGTGAAAAGTGTTCTAACTTAATATAAGACAATGGATATAATTTTCTTGAGTGAGATGAGCATAGTATATCAGTACTTAGAATTTTCGTACTTATGGCAAATGCATAATATTCTTGACAGGACACAAAGTACAAATTTGACTATTAATTTTCACAAAACAAGAAGGTAGATTTTAACTCCAAAACGTTCAAAAGTGAAAAACTACTACTTAACTTTGTTTTTTGTGGGTTTTTTATATATTTTTTTAGTTTTTGATGGATCTTTATTTTATTCATTTATTATTTATATGTGGTGCCGAGGATCGAATCCAGTGCCTCACGCATGCTAGGCAAGCGCTCTACCACTGAGCTACAGCCCCAGCCCTTAACTTTGTTTTAATGTTGAATAAGTTGTGATCTTATAATGTAAAATGCTGAATCCTTTATGATCTTAGAATTTGAATATTTCTTTTGCTTTTTAAAACAAAATTACTTTCAGTAAATATCTGCTTTAAAATATATTGCTTTTTCACTGAAAAATTTGTTATTTCAAAATTTAAGTACATAAATTTTAAAGTGATCAGTTAAAATTAAAGATAAATATATAAGCAAATTAATTTAAAGAAACAGTAATATTTTAATATGTTTCTTCTACTAGAAATTCTTTATATATCCTTATTTATTTTATAAAGTTTTTGTGGAGGGGAGAGGGATACTGGGGTTTGAACTCAGAGGCATTCAATCATTATGCCACATCTGCAGCCCTATTTTGTATTTTATTTAGAGACAAGGTCTCACTGAGTTGCTTAACACCTCGCCATTGCTGAGGCTGGGTTTGAGCTCATGATTCTCCTGCCTCAGCCTCCCAAGCTGCTGGGATTAAAGGCATGTACCACCATGCCTGTCTATAACCAATATTTTTATGCCATAAAAATATGTGCCAGGCATTGTTATAGCAATTCAGGATGTGATCACACACATATACACACACATATACACACACTATGTCTCCCTTTGTTGATGTTACATTTCATCATATCCAAATATATCACATCTGAGCCATAAAAAAATGCATATGCTACAGGTTAACATTGACTTTTTATTTAAAAAGTAACTAGAATAAAGAATGTACAATTGGAGATCAGGTTAACCATGAATGGAGGTAGAAGGGATAGATAGCGTCAGTCTCAGTGAGAGGTGAAATTTTAGCAAAATGCAAAGACAATGAAGGAGCTAGCCAAAGAGACCTGTAGATTAGTGCTTCCATGTAGTGGGAGCATCTGGAAAAAAGGTCTGAAGGTAGGAATGTCCAGGAGCAGGATATGTGAGCAGTAAGGGGTCCACTGCTGTAGCAGCTGAGTGAGCAGGGAAAGTCAGAAGCTAAGGAAGTCAGGAAACGGGGCCCACTTGGTCAGGCCATTTCATCACAGGGGTGTTCAATGCAAACATAACAGGACTCTACTTAATCTGTAAATAGATAACTTTGACTCTTCTGCTGAGTATAAATTGTAGACAGACTTTTGAACTCCTATATATACCTTATACAAAAAGAAGTTTCAAATTTTATTGGCTACAATAGTCATTTTACACAGCAATAGTTTTATGGGTTAGAAATTCAGATGGCTCTGGGCCGGGAAGTTCTCATGTAGGTTTTGTCATGGCAGCTGAGCAGCTATAATGGCTGAGATGTTATCTTCTGAAAGCTTGACTGGGCAGGATGATAAGGTGATCACACCCACATGGCTGGAGGTGATGCTGGCTGCTGTGTGAGAGCTCACTAGAGCTGACTTCAGTACCTACATGCAGCCTTTCCTGGAATATGGTCCAAACTTATACAATAGTGGGCTTTACTCAGAATAAGGGTCCCAAGAGAAGAGGACCAGGTAGTGGCTACACAGCTTTTATGATGGAGCTACAAATATATAGTATCATTTCTGCCATATACTATTGGTCAAAGAAGTCAAAACCTTATCAAGACTCAAGGAAGGAGTGACAAAAAATTTATATCTAGATTATCATAGAAACCTGGTCTGGGTGTGGATGAGGCTCATGTTCCTTAGGTGTAATTCCTTAAGTATGGTTCTTTGAGTGTCTGTGATCTTGATTAAAGGACTTGTGAATAAATAGTATAGGTTATGTCTCCCCAACTCCATACACTCAGCATATAGTATTGGGAAAAATATAAAATCAGTATACCAGATAAGGTCCATCAATAGGAAAATGAGAGGCACACTGAAATCATTGAGTGAAATTCATTTCTTTTTCTTCCAGTGGACAAAACTCAAATATTCAATCCAATAGCACTGAGCATGAAGTTAAAAATCTTGTGACAGGATACATCAACTACAAATATTTCACTTCTACAAAATTATTTTTTGGGGGGGTATTGGGGATTGAACTCAGGAGTACTCAATCACTGAGCCACATCCACAGCCCTATTTTGTGTGTTGTTTTTTTTTTTTAAACGTAGAGGCAGGGTCTCACTGAGTTGCTTAGCACCTCGCCATTACTGAGGCTGGCTTTGAACTCGCAATTCTCCTTTCTCAGCCTCCCAAAGTGCTGGGATTACAGGCTTGCACCACTGTGCCCAGGTACAAAATTAAATTCTTAATGGCTTTTGTTAGTTAATCACTATGGAAGTTTTGTTATTTACTGGAGAAGGGTGAGAACTGGTTGACTCTTCCAACCCCACAATTCTGGATTCTCATTATTCTCTTTTATACATGCTTAGAAACCAGCCAATTTTATTTCTTTTCTGTTTTTTGTTTGTTTGTTTGGGAGATTTTATTTTATTTTTTATTTTTTTGTTGCTGGAATCAATTGAACCCAGAAGCACTTTACCACTGAGATATATCCACAGTCCTTTGTCCTTTTTATTTTTTATTTTGAGAAGGGTCTCCAAAGTTGCTAAGCATCTTGCTAAATTGCCAAGGTTGTCTTGAATTTATAATCTCCCTGTCTCAGTTGCTGGGGATCATAAGCATGAGCCACCATGCTGGGCAGAAACTAGACTTTTTTTTTTTTTTTTTTACCTCCTCTCTTCCATATAGCACAATCTTTTTCAAATGAAGGCAACACTCATATATTCAAATTATTAATATTTTTCCACATTTGAAAAAATTATGAGATATTTAGGTACCTTATCTGCCTTTCAAGTTATCATAAGTAACAATGTCACCAAATATGTCAAAGAAGCATATTTTAATTATTTAAAAGCCCATATTTTTCTTCATCTCTTTCCTTATCTCAAAGCCCATGCTACTTTTTAAAAACATTTTAAACATAAAATCCACCCTACTTCTGAACAAATTTCTATATACATTGGAATAGACTAGGTTGTAAGTAATTCAGAAAATTCTACAGATAAAAGGAAATGCTGGATCTTATAGCTTTTGCCTTGAAATACTGTGCACCAGTTCAACTCATAATACTTCAGCAAAATTAAGTCACATAACCATACTAAGTTCAGAACTTAGAGAAGTGTCTAAAATGAAAGAACCAATTATTTTCTCAACAACCTTAATGACTACTGGAAATTAATTTTTGCACTATTTTTTCTCATGAATTATTGCTTTCTCTATTTTTGTTGTTCTTACAACCCTTATAATTTTTGTTTTCTAGTTACTTATCAATAACTCAACCTACAACCAAATCTCCAATGATCAAGAAGTTCTGACACATCAAATATACCAATTTCTTTTTCTTATAAACAAAACTCTCCAGGAGCTTTGTCTTAATGCTCCAATTTGCACTATTGCCTCCTCATTTAACAAATAGCTGTCATGCTTTGACCTTTTTGCTGTTTTGGATCTTCAATTCCCTATGTCCCTAAGATTCTTTTGCTTTGTTTCCTTCCTCCTTTTGTTGACTCTGTCCTTCAAGATATTTTTCAGGGAAGAGTCCATGGGGAGAGTTGTTGAGCTCGAAATTATGTAAAAATGTCTTTTATCCCAATATCACTCTTGATTGATAATTGACTTGAATATAGAATTAAGACTTAAAAATCATTTTTCTTCATGTTACTATAGGCATTGCTCCATTGTCTGTTTCCTTTCTATGTGGTTCTTAAGCTTGAAGCCACATGATTTCTTATTATTTGAAAGGTCTTGCAATTTCTCCCTGATATGCTTTTATGCAGGCAATTTTTATGCTTTCAATCTATAAATGAATATCCTTAAATTCTTATAGCTGTTTTTGAATTATTCTTTGATGGTTTTCTTCCTTCTGCTTTCCATGTTCTTTCTTTCTGAAATTTCTGTAACTCATATATTAGATCTCCTAAACTTATTTTGCACTTATCTTTTGCTTTATCTCCCAAATTTCTATCTTCCAATTTCTACCAATTTATTCTTGATCAATTTTTAAATTTTTGTTTTATTAATTTACACTGTGCATGGTGGTTACACACGTGTAATTCCAGCTATTCAGAAGGCTGAGGCAAGAGGGTAGCAAGTTCAAAACCAGCCTGTGTGACCTAGTGAGAACCTATCTCAAAAATGAAAACTAAAAATAAAAAGGGCTGAGAATGTAGCTCAGAGGTAGAGTATCCCTGGGTTCAATTCTCAGTAGCTCAAAAGAAAAATAATCTTAAACATTTTTCTTTCAAAAATATTGAATTAATTTTTAATTCATGCTTTCAAGGATTTTTCCTTAAATATTTTCATTAACTTACATGCTTACTATTACAGCCATCCCATGAACATCATCCACTCTTAACATAATATCCTTCTGAGGCTATTTTTGATGTCTGTTTTTAAGTTTGCTTCCATCCTAGATGCTTTGCTCCTTCCATGATTTTGTCCAGGCTTGATTTGTATCTGCCTAATTTATTTGTTTATTTGCATGTGTTTATTGTGTTTATCTCTTGGATTTGGTGTCTGTCTTTCTGGTAGGGCCCTTTCTCAGTTGTCAGGTAAACCTCACATGTCTTCCAATATTTAAGAATGTAACACAAAAAAATCTAATTGAAATTTCTGTGCATGAAGATGGAGCTTGTTGATTATGGGCCTCACTTTAGCATCAACTGAAGAGGAAGTTTCCTTCAGGTGAGTGAAATAGTTCTTTTATTCTAAGTCTATTGTGATAACTCTATAAAAAACCTTTCTTTCCCTTGCTTGGGAGAATCCTGGTATTCAATTTACTAAGAACTTAGTTGAGGTTGCCAAAGGAAAAGGCCATCAGCATCTGATATGAATACATTCACACAATCTGCTATTTTAGGGATGGTAAACTTGCCCTCAAAAGTGTCCACAGAAATGCAAGTCAGTAATACTCTTGATTTTACTCTTAATAATAATTATTATTATTTAGTAGTTTTCTGCTATGAAAAGAAAATCACTGCTAGTAGATTGTTAAGGGAAGAAAGATTCTGTTTATTTAATTAGACATCTAACCAATCAACATTCTTTTTCCCTTCCTTTTTATTTTTAAAGGTAAGTGGTGCTGCCACTTCCAGAATTTTGGAGATTCTACTGGCTAAATTGGTTTGGTTGTTGACTTACCACAATAGGTTTATAAGAATAAAAGCAAAAGTACTGAACAAAGTATTAGGAAGTTGAATTCAACATTATTAAAAAATTATATACTACAACCATGAGTACATAAACAGGTTAAAGAAGAAAAGTCACTCAATAATATCAATAGATGCATAAAAAACATTTGACACAATCCAATACCTGTTCATGGTAAATTATCTCAACAAACCTCTAGTTTCTAGAGGACTTTTATCATCAACTTAATAAAAAATAACTACAAAAAATAATCTCTCATCACACTTAATGGTGAATACTAGAGGTTTTATTTAGTACAATAATGCCAGAAAAAAAATAGAATTATACAAATTGGAAAGGAAGAAATAAAACTGTGTTTGCAATGACATGATTATAGAAAATACAAAAGAAATGACAGAAAAAGTCCTGGAACTTAAGCAAGTATAGCAATATGGAAGAATCCAAGTTTAATATACAAGTGTCACTTTCCTACACACCAGCAATGAACAAAAACAAAATTTGAAATTAAAAACACAACACAATTTACATTGGAATCCAAAATGAAATACATAGGTATAAATCTAACAAGTGAACACAGGCTCTATTTTAGAAAAACCACAAAACTCTGATGAACAAAATCAAAGAAAATAAAATCAGTGTAGAGATTTTATGTTCATGAGTAGGAAGATTCATTATTGTCAAGATATCCCAATATGATCTATAGATTTTATCTTAATCAAAACCCCAACAAGTCACTTTTGTAGATATCAACAAACTGGTTATAATGTTGAGACAGAAAGGCAAACATCTCAGCAAAGCCAATTCAATGTTAAAGGAGAAGAATGAAGTTAGAAGATTAAATCTCCTAACTTTACTATAACGCTGTAGTAATCAAGACAGTGTAATTTTGTCAAAATGATATCTTCATTTACAGTTTTTTTAAACATTTAAGAACTTTCAAATTTAAATATATTTGATTTTTTTAATTTCAATTTTAAAATAATTTCTAATTTCTGTACAATCAGAAGTTTCTAATTTCTGTACAATCATCTGTTGGCTCTGATGAAAACAAAATGTTTTATATGCTAGTTAAGATACAACTACTTTAATAACAAGCTACACTATACAGTATAGGAAGCATAATTAACGTACCAAATGAACAATTCATCTTGTCTTCAGGCTGCATATTTGTACCTGATTTTCCAGAGGTACTCCTAATTTGTTTAAGTTGAGTAATATATCTTCTTGATATTTAAATAAGCATCCAAGAGGGCAGATTTTGATGTGTCCAGTCACAACCACAGTTGAATATTACTAGATTAACACCAGGCTTTCTTTGATTTTCCACATTTTTCTCAATTTCCCAGTGATCAAACAAGTTTGAACATTCACAGTTTAACCCAGAAATGGAACAGAAAAGTAAAATTTAATAAGTGTTAAAAAAACTCGATTCCTTCAGAACATAATTTTTTTATTTAATGACCATTGATTGCACTGTGTCCACCATGGTGCTAGTCATGCAGGACACACAGCAAATGTGAATGACTAAGACCTCATGTTCAGAGAGATAGACAGCAATTTACTAATTTTATAAATATTTAATAGTACTTAAATGTTGATCTATTTTCTTTTCTCTTAAGGAGGAAGAATACATTTCAAGACATTGATGTTGCTAGATAAAATCAAATGGAAAATCCTGCATAATTCTTACACGGTTCCTTCCTTTGGATGAGAGTCTTAAATTCATTTTATACATAATCAGAAATGAGTGGAGATTCAAATATTTGTGTTCACCTTTTCCACATGCCTACCTCCCCTTCAATAAGCAGGTGGATCTTAATTCTTATCTGAGGGTGACCCTAATGACTTCATTGTTAGCATAAAAGTTATCCTCCATGGACCCTCTCCATTCCCTCTTTCTCTCATCTCTTGTTCCTGTATGGCTCCCACCTCTTTCTTTATGTCAGCTTCTTGTCTTCTTGTGTTCTATAGTTCCACCAATTGATAAATCACAGAGAAGACAAGAGGAAAGAGGATTCCTCCATAATTCAGCCTCTGAATATTTCACACAGCCAAGTTTAACTTCCTGTTGCCGTATCTCTTGGGTGGTTTAATACTAAAGTAATTTATGTTTTGATTAGTCTTGCCTTCCATTACCAAACCTTCTTATCTTATCATTTTACATATTAGGAGGCAAGAAACAGCAGAACTGCTAGAAAGAAAGCAGAATTTAGACAACTTAATTATGAAAGTCACCCCAGAGAGAAAAGAGGATTTGGAGGGTCTTTTATGAGGGAAAGTGTCATGTCCACAGCTCAGGTGTGCCAGGGAAGCAGGTTGCTAAAGGCAAAAACAATTTTGAAAACCACCCAGAGACAGCCTGGGAAACATATGTATTAGGAAAAGCTTATGAAAGATCAGTGACTGCTCCAAGAGGAGTTTATTAGTGGCAGTTCATTCCCTCACTCTGGCCAAGAAGCACCTCATCTCCTTCATGGCATTTTGTCCATTGGCAGCTGGCTGAACGAGTGACACATATTCTCTACATATTCTCTACAGTACCCTCATTTCAGTGCCTGTCATCACTGAGAGATGAGATTTGTATGTCAGATGGCAGAAGCAGTGACAGCATCGGCATTAACTTGCTCAGTTTTCTCCTATGACCAGCATCTCAAGGAGCCATTGTTCTGGTATACATACAAGAAAGCAGTGTTCCACATATAACTAACTTGCCCTAGTTCCCAACATGCATAAGAGAAAGCCAGTGTCCTTCAAGTCATAATTTCGTAGGCAGAATTATCAACATGTTTCTACCTACAGTGGAGGGAGATATCAGCCCATTAAAAAGATGGCTTGCATGGAAAGCACAAAACACAGGAGAGCAACAAGTAAGATGAGTCTTAGGAACTACGTGAAATCAAAGTGCAAATCTGTAGAGCATATGTCAAGGGTTTTGATCTTTATTGGAAGAATGACTGTAAACCATTAAAAGGACATTTTTCTATATTTTGATCAATTGTAAAGTATAACTTAAATACTATCAATTTGCACCTTCAGAACACAATTGAGGGGCTGGGACTGTGGCTCAGTGGTAGAGAGCTTGCCTTGCATGCATGGGGCACTGGGTTGGATCCTCAGCACACATAAATAAATAAAATAAAGGTATTGGGTCCTTCTGCAACTAAAATTTTTTTTAAAATAACACAATTGAATAAGTTTTGATAAATTATAAAGTCATGGGACCAACACCAGAATCATGACAGAATATTTTCATCTCTCCAAATTTCCATTTTTATGGTTATTCAGTTTTTAGAATCTTATATAAACTGATTCATACAGCATGTGGCCATTTGTATCTGGCTTCATTCATCCATTTAATAGAATGTTTTGAGATTCTTCAATTGTAATTCTATTATTTTTATTATATTAGTATTCATATTAATAGCCATTTGAAACACACCTTTGCTATTATGGTTTATTTAATTTTGAGTCCTTGTACTGGAATTCAACATGTACTACAGAATTACTCCTATCAAAAATACAATCCATTTTATGCTGTTCAATATGATGGTGTAGTTCCTAGAACACATGGACTGTAATATCTGAGAAATCAGCTTCTCACTAATCTTTTTCACAAAATTGAAAAGAAATCAATGCAATTCTTCCACAAATGTGTTGTTTTTCTTTTTAATTAAATGCAAAAATTCCTTTTTATATATTTCAATTAATTGTGCTATAACATTTGTTTCCTCAATATATTCTAAATTTGTTTTCTATTATTCTTTAAATATTTTAAGTCATACTTAACTTGGTCTGTTGAAGAGAAGAACCAATTTTATTTGCTCCTATCTGATGGATTTAAAAGATGCTCTGCAAACAATATCTTACATATTCAATCTATATTTTTATTTCAGGACATTGAAATTGGAATTTTTATAATTGTATCTTTATGTAGATATAAATAAAGAAATGAATAGTTGTTGATCTGTGTTTTGACAACATAATGGAAATCATTTGTGGTGAAACTGATACCATTTGCACCCATTGATTATGATTCTGCGGTAAGGATGACCCTCTGTGAAAAAAGAAGAAAGGAGAAGCTGAAATATATATATCTTAGTTTACTTAGTTATGAATCAATATTATTATAGTGAACAGAAAATCCAGAAATTAAAAATGTATACTCAGTTAGGTTGCAACTTGTTCCTCAAGAGCATATGTATTATTGAGTCCAGGTTTATAAGAACATTCTGATATATCTCCAATATAAACCAGAAAAAAGTTGTTTCATGATGCCTATTGAAGGTAGTTGTTTAGTCTTTCTCTTCTCCAAAAATCCTATTTCAATGACAAGATAAATACAAAAATGAGAAGAAACCCATTATTTATGGAAAATCAAAACAGCACTGAAAGTAACCAGAATATTAAGAAGTTTCTGGAAGATATAATGCAAACAGCATCTGACTGGCAATGAAACTCCCCAGAGCTTAAGACTTACAACCTGACATAGGGAACAGATAAGGCTTCCAAATAGATGGGTTTTCACAGGAAACTAAACATGAAAATATTCTAAGAAGTGAAGAGCAGGGGATGAGATAGGGATCAGTGACGTGGTTATCATTTCTTGTTGCAGAGCAACAGCTGCACTGAGATCTGTTTCCATTGCTGTTGCCATGGCATTTGCCCCAGGACCAGCTTCAGTAACAGAGTTCCTCAAAGGTAGTGGGACATTTGCTGAGGGAGACACACAGACTGCATGTAGAGGGCAAAGAAAAAAGCAAAAGAACCCATACACATGCTCAACTCATATGCACATACCCTAAAATCTGGCTATCATATATGGTCAAAATCAACATTTACTGATTATGGTTAGTTTGTGTTTAGGAAATGCTCTCTAGCAATCAAGAGGATTCATCTAGACTCTTGCTTATGAAATGAAAGAAATAATTAAAAATTAAAAAGTAAACATTAGAAGGTTTTCATAAAATTAAACATTCTGAACAGAAGATATTTACCAGCCTGAACAGAGAGACCCCAGAACCTTTGGTAAATTAAGAGGTGTAACATCCTTATCATGAGAACAGTAGTTAAAATTATGATGACTGAAAAGTCAATGGCAAAAATACCCAAGTGCATTAGTCAGTTTCTCTTTATTATAATGAAATACCTGAAGCAATTAAACTTTTGTTAACCTTTTGTTATAAAAGCAAAATGTTTATTTTGGCTCATGTCTCTGGAATTTTCAATCCAATATCAGGAAGTCCCATCTCTTTGGGCCTCTGGTGGGGGCTGCAAGCCTGGGTGGAGCAAACCACTTACATCTCTAGACAGGAAACAGAGGAGAGCCCTGGGTCCTATGGTCTTCCTCATGACAGGCCTTATGAAGAAAGGACCTTCTAATGGTTGACAGCACCTCTCAATATGTCACACTGAGGACCAAATCTTTACACTTGGACCTTTGGGATACACTCATCCAAACCACAGCACTGAAGAAACAGGTAATAAAAGAGATCAAATAACAATATTTAAAATAAAAATAGTAAACTCAAATGAAGCACTAACACACAATATTTGTTAAGTAGAAACAATGAATTTAAAAGTATCATTGAAATTAAAATCTCAGTCAATTGGCTGAATAGCAGAGTGGACATAGCTGAAGTTAATGTTGGTGAGCTGAAGGATAGAGCTGAAAAATTCCCCCAGAATCTGATGGAAACAGAAAATAAAATGAAAAATATAGAAAATACTAAGATTATGTGCAAAAAACTAAATAGCACCACTATTTATTCCAGACAATGATTAAAAGAAAGTATAATTAAAGAAAAATTAATAGAACATTTTCCAGAAGCAATGTTTAGGTAATGTGGCTTCATCAACTTCTTTATAGAAATACTTAAAAGTAGATATAATTAACGTGGATTTTATTTTTAAGGTATAGAAATATAAACAAAACCCTGGGGCAAAGAAAGAGATGAAGAGACTATCCATAGATTTTATATGGAAATTTCCTCAAGTCCTTTTCATTTGAGCCCCATTCGTCGAAAGCAATATTAGTGCCTGGATAAATATTTGGCACAGATGTCCTTCTAATAAGGTCACCTGACTTCAACCACATTCTTGTGGCCATTTAGGAAAGGTTTTACTATTTATTGAAGGGGAGGCTTTTTTTTTTTTTTTGAGCTATATTCCCAGCCCTCTGTATTCTCTTTTCATCTAGAAGAGTCTCCCTGGTGCTCTCCACTTGCTCTTTTTTTTTTATTTTATTTTTTTTTAATTTTTATTCTTGTTTTATTTAGGCTTACATGTTGACAGTGTAAATTGACTCATTGTACATAGACAGAGGATAACATATCAATTCTCTAGTTGTAAGTTGTATAGAATCACATCATATATGCAGTCATACATAAAGTTAGGGTTATTATGACCATCATATTCCATCACCCTTGCTGTCCCCATGTTCCCTCCCCCCTTACACCCCTGTGAACGGAGATCCACCT